>JACEFZ010019529.1:0-22716 GCA_014155875.1 Cepaea nemoralis
AAATCACTCATTGTTAAACTTCATACTGAAAAGAATCACTGATTGGTAAATTGCAAACCACAACATGATCACTGATTGGTAAACTACAAACAGCAACATGATCACTGACTGGTAAACTAAAATCTTTAACATGATCACTGACTTGGGGTATAACTATAAACAGACACATAATCACTGATTAGTAAACTACAAACGGAAACATGATCAATGATTGGTAAACTGAAATCTTTAACATGATCACTGACTGGGGTAAACTACAAACAGACACATAACCACTGATTAGTAAACTACAAACAGCAACATGATCAATGATTGGTAAACTAAAATTTTTAACACGGTCACTATAAAAGGAAACATGATCTCTGATTGGTAAACTACAAACTAAAAAATGGTAATTAATTGGTAGACAACAAACAGCAACATGGTCCCTGTTTGGTAAACTACAAACAGCAACATGATCACTGACTGATAAACTAAAAATATCAACATGATCACTGACATCAACATGATCACTGATTGATAAACTAAAGTCATCAACATGATCACTGATTCATTCATTCATTCATTCAGTAGAATGTCCTTTGCAGAACCTCGCTCCCATAACAACCTTCTGGAAAACCTCTCAATCATAAGCAAGATGTAAACTGATTAGTAAACTACAAACAGCAACATGATCACTGACTGATAAACTAAAAATATCAACATGATCACTGATAGGTAAACTACAAACATCAACATGATCACTGATTGGTAAACTAAAAACATCAACATGCTCACTGATAAATCAACTACAAACAACAACATGATCACTGATCCATAAACAAACTGAAACATGATCACTAATTGCTAAACTACAAACAGAAACATAATTACTGATTGGTAAACTACGAACAGAAACATGATCACTGATTGGTCAACTACAAACTGAAAGGAAGAAGATAAAGCATGTACCTTTGTGCTTGCCTGATCAACTAAATACTGATCTCCCTTGACACATTCCATGATCTCAAAGCCATCTCTGTCTATTATTTTGGCCTGGGCATTGCCTGCTATCACCAGTAGACTGTCACCTGTGATGCTGTATTCCAATCCTTTGATCTGATGACTGAATATTCACAAAAAAACATTCACTGTAAATTAATGTAATCAGTAATCTTTACAAGTGTATATGTGTACATGGTCTTGTGTGAGATATGATTAGAAATGTGTCCTCATTATTTTAATTATATTATTCTCTGCACTGTAGCATGGAAACATTAATTTAATTTCATGTAGAAAAATCAATATAAAATTATATATAGAAAGCTGGCTAAAATATGCAAGGGACAACAATAATACAATGAAATAAAGTTTGGAGATTACTTATGTAAAATTTGTAAGAGGCTGTGATATTTTTTGCCACAAACTACAATAAGGTTGCAGTACAGTGAAGATAAAATCATAATTTTTAACCCAAGCGTCCCGCCTATCTTTGTCAGTAACTGGTGCTTTATATTGCTCGTGTGGTTTTGTACCTGAACAAGATTGGTGGAAGTTGAAGAACTAACTTGTTTAGGAACATGTGTGCATTTTATTACTGAAAATACAGCCGAATATGTCCAGACTGAATAAACTGCACGTTTTGTGCTGTCTGGGTAAAAGAAACAGAGGAGACCTAAAAACATATAGAAAAAAGAATCAGAGACAGAGATAAATAATATGGAGAGGAATGGAAGGAGATGTGGAGACAGCACAAGATAGGAAGGCTTGGTATGAGTTGGTTCAGGGTCTATGCTACACTGGGAGATAAATGGCAGCAGAAGATTGTTGTTTGGAGAGTTAATATCAACAGGAGACCTAAGACAAAATTTTAGCGATGAAAAATATCAGAAATGATTCCAGAGAATAATGTAAATTAGTATCACACAGAAATAACAATGAATTGTTTATCATTTTTTTCTAGCTCATAGTTAACTGAAAATATATACTATTTTATCTCATGCCTTTTTCAATTGTTAGTTAATTCATGACAACAGGTCCTCCCAGAATGCTGCCCTCCTGTGCTAGCGAATATCAAACAAAACACTTCTCAGTATTCCATGTGAAAAGTGGAACAGACAGTAGTCCCGATAAAACCAACAGCACTCACATGCAAGCATGTGTAAGGCCTTTGCCAGAATGCCAACACAATAGTCCGCCACTAGAACTACAGATCATCGTCAATGGAAGCAGCAGTCACTAGAAAAACCAGCAGTTGCACACGCATTACTGCATAAATCAAACCAACTAATCAACAACTGGCCACCCACCATTTCTCTGAACATGCAGTTCACAACACAAACCACCATCGACAGATGAAAAGTCATTCCACATAAAATCCATAGCTCACAGTGTTGCACCAAACACTCAGCTCAGCAGCTGGGTGATTTAACCATGTACTACAAGCCCGAAATGAGGAAATTATGCACTCCAAGGCCTTAATGGATGCCCGCCTGTCTGCCATAACGGACCGGAAGTGTGAATGTTTCCATTGTTTAGTTGTTTATTCTTTTGAATTATTCATTGAAGTGTAAAGTGGGGGAAATTTACAAGAGCTATAAATAACTGCATATATAATAAGGAATTAATCAATGCTGAGGGACATTGAAATGGACTTGATTGAAATGAATTTCCTGGCACCCAGTTTAGATTATGTTGACCTAGTTGTCCAGGTAAATTGTTCTAAAATTATTTCCTGTAGTCTGACTACTAGACCGACAGGCAAGAATACTAGCCACTGTGCTACCATTGCTCCCGGGTTCAAATGTAGCAATGAGAAATACTCACCATTCACATGGTCTCAGTGATCTAAAACTTTTCATAGAAGCATCCATGCCAGCAAAGTCCCAGAGCTTGACATCAAAATCAAAGCTACCAGACACAAGTCGAGCTCCTGAGGGATCTAAAGCCAGAGCAGAGATCTAGGAAGACATATCACAAATTAGTCAGATGCAACAAAGTATAATGCAAAGAAATTAAGCTGACTGGAAACCCTGAAATTACCAATTTAACAAACCAGTTAACATAAAATAGAAATGGAAAGGACACACTAGAAAAAAGGAGGAAGAAAGCTAAATGCATCCTAGCAATCAAAGATGCATTCAAATTAAAAAGTCCTTTACATGACGTCACAATGAATTCTAGCAATTTATGGATGTTTGTGATTTACTTGGTAATTTTTATGTTCAGTACAACCATCGCCTTATCACAGCACTGGTGCATTAAAATACCTTTCTATTATTCTCTGTTTGATTCTATAGTCGAGTTGAGTTAAGAACCGACATCACTGCCCCCAGGACATTCCCACACTGCTACATCCCCTCATACTGCTGATTGTTCCAACTGCCATCTGATTGAAAGTTATCCTGGTCTTCCCTTTCAGTTTTGAGAATCGTTCTGAACCCCTGCCGATATTCTGCCATATCGTTCTCTCCACAAACGAGTTCTTAGTCTGTTCCACCGCTTTCTCCACCTGGTCCCACAAGCACCCGACCACCTCTTCCTTGTCCATAGGTAATCTATCACAGAAAGGTGCATTCCCTGCCGGTCTATCAGCCTGTTCATTCCCCTTCATTCCTGCATGACCAGGGCAGAAAATTCATACTCTCTCTACTAAGAGGACATTCATTCAATGTAACACATGGGACATTTGCCTTCATGATTCGGTTATCCAGGGAATACTATACAACCGATGCCTTGTTTAGATTTATTATGGCCCTTAAGTATGATTTTACACTCATAAAGTACTGCCACAATCCATTTGGCAATCCAAGGGCAGACCTCCATGTCCAAACAAGTGTACATCTTCTGTTCAATTCTATAGCATCAATTAACAACTATGATTATGTTGTCAATAAGTTAAAGTGTGTAACAGGAAAAGTACTGCATCCTCAATATATGTGCCAGGCTGCAAGACTGTGGGTTATCACTGTCCCATTAAATGAAACTTATTCTCTCATGTGATTACATAATGTTTTGCCTTTTAGGCAGTAAAAGTAGAGCAAACAATCCAGCCAGTAGACAGCTAAGGCCTGGTCTATGTTAGCTCTATCACCACATGTAGAGAGATTTGTCATGTAAGGCTGAGAAAGAAGACAATTCTTTGATGTCAAGAACCTCATTATCATGACACTAGACATATGGGGATATGGTGTTGTGTCCATGCTATCTTGACCAACTGGCACTTTATGAGCAATATGGTCAGTAATATGCTGGCAACCGTATCTTAAATAAAATTTTCTAGTATTCATTTAATGAAAGTGGTTCTTCCTCTTTTTCTTCTTCTTCTTCTGCATTCATCCGAAGTTGTCTTTTTTTTGGGCATGATTGCGTTGTGCCTGTTTACAGCAGAGCTATGTTCTTGCGCTGTTAGGCCGACACATCCGACTTCTGCGGGAATTTGTTGACCGGGTTAACCTTCCCGGGGTGAAAGCGGTTCAACCCTGGAGTCATGTCATAAACAATTTTACCACCTGAAGGGAAATTTGAACTCAGGATTACTAGAACAATAGTGTGTGTACTAACCAGTGCTGCTCTGCAGCCTCTACTTAAACAATGAAAAATAAAATTTGCCCGTAATGATTTTTGAAGAAGCTACTATGTATGCATACAGTGAATAAACCTCATTAAAATTTAGTTAAACATTTTAATATTAAAAAGTCCTTTCAAAATTTAGATCCATTAGTGCTAGACCCAGATTTGTTTAGACCAACTGGCACTCGTAGGGTCATGTGGTCAGTATCAAACCGGCCACATATATTTCTGATTACATAACCTGGTAGCCACTTTAGGCTGAGTCAGCTGGGAGCCTCGATGCAGATTCTGCCTCAATGCAGATTCAAACCCCATGACCATAGAGCCAACAGGCAAGCTTCTAACCACTATGCTACCTTGGCTCCCAATAGATGGCTAGTGACATAAAAAAACAGGAGATTTCTAAATAAAAATTAATTCAGTCTGGTTCCATAACACTTCTGACTAATATATAAAGAATATCACTCCTGCACTAGGCAGACTTTCCTGCTAATAAGAACTAGAATGTAATATAAATTGACAAATACTTACAGTTTTGTGGCCGTGATCTAGAACAATTTCATGGCTGGAAGGAATCTTGTTCAGCGGATTCTGTGGAAGTGTAATCAAGCATGACAGAAATTTAGAATAGTTGATGATTTTAATGTCACTTAATTTGAATATCTTGACTGAATAATTAACATCATTGAGGGCATTGTTCAAAATAAGGCATAGAGAGGCCACAGAAATGCAGAGGTTATACAGTATTAAGAGTCTATGGCAGAACACCAGCAAATTAACCCTTTACAGGGTGGACCAGCCATTTCCGTCCGATACGTTAAACAGGCAAAACGTCTCAAACCGGCTGATACTATTATGCATTGTGATCTCTCGGCTTTCCGATACTTCCGAAGGCTACTTTTGCTTTCGCCGATAGCTTGACAACGTGGCCGCCATTTGTAAAGCGCATACTATGAATTTAAACCGACTTTTACGGACTTTTTTTGATAGTTTTCTGGGTTTTTACGCTGTTCTTCAAAACGGATTTCAGCGATTCTTCAAGTGATAGCCGAGATTTTGCTCTGTTCAATTTAAGTGACATTAAAGGGCACAAAGTTGACTATTAATCGGAGCTAGATATCAGTGCAAAGCGTTACTTTGCATTTAGCAGTCTGAGTCGGACTTTAAAGAAAGTGATTATGATTCTGAAAATGTGTTTGTAAATTGCCGTATAGATGACGGAAAATCACAAACAACATGCCATATTTCGTAAATATTTGTGTTCATATATGGATTACCGACATCAATCACGTGAGTAACATATTCTGCATGCTTTTCCTTTCATTGTGTTGTTTATTTAACTAAAATCAGTTGACTAACACCTTATTTGTGATGTTTTTACTAACGCGACCCGAAATTTTACTGAACCTGAAAAAATCTTGCCTGTTCAGGGCTACAAAATGGACAAGCGTCTGCCCTGTAAAGGGTTAAAGTACAATTTTTGACAAAACAAGGCATAGTGAGGCCACAGAAATGCAGAGGTTATACAGTATTAAGAGTCTATGGCAGAACACCAGCAAATTAAAGTACAATATTTGACAAAATAAGGCATAATGAGGCCACAGAAATGGAGAGGTTATACAGTATTTATAAAACCACTGTTCAATGACCTAACCCTTATATCCTATTGCTTAATTTTTAAATTAACTTTTAAAAACAAGAGGCTATTATTTGGAGCTGGCAACTGTTACTCAACTTTTTATTTTGTCGTGTACTGGTTCTAACTTTTACATTTTACCATGATAGCCTTTCCTATAGATACTGGGGTGGAGTTATTTGACAATGAAAAACCATGAACCTGTGGAGATAACATTACCAACTTACGCCAAATCCTAGCTGTCTGTATGTGCTGTGCTGAATCATGACCTATTATCTCCTAGTGTGCCTCTTCACAGATGTGAAGTTCCAGTACTAGTTGTGCACACACCACAGCTTTCTGAGCAAGCAGAGGGGATGGAGGGCTTTGCAGCAGTGACCATGGAGATGGTATGTCAATGCCAGATTGGGGGGAAAAAGTCTCCACACCAACCTCACTCAGCAAACTCTTTTCAGTGCTCAGATGAACTGAACACCAAACTCAGTCTTGCAGAGAACAGAACACTAATGTATCAGGTTTCAGAGTTTAAACTCAGTTTTACAACTGAACTCCAATGCATCAGGTTTCAGAGTTTAAACTCAGTTTTACAACTGAACTCCAATGTATCAGGTTTCAGAGTTTAAACTCAGTTTTACAACTGAACTCCAATGTATCAGGTTTCAGAGTTTAAACTCAGCTTTACAACTGAACTCCAATGTATCAGGTTTCAGAGTTTAAACTCAGTTTTACAACTGAACTCCAATGTATCAGGTTTCAGAGTTTAAACTCAGTTTTACAACTGAACTCCAATGTATCAGGTTTCAGAGTTTAAACTCAGTTTTACAACTGAACTCCAATGTATCAGGCTTCAGAGTTTAAACTCAGTTTTACAACTGAACTCCAATGTATCAGGTTTCAGAGTTTAAACTCAGTTTTACAACTGAACTCCAATGTATCAGGCTTCAGAGTTTAAACTCAGTTTTACAACTGAACTCCAATGTATCAGGCTTCAGAGTTTAAACTCAGTTTTACAACTGAACTCCAATGTATCAGGCTTCAGAGTTTAAACTCAGTTTTAAACTGAACTCCAATGTATCAGGCTTCAGAGTTTAAACTCAGTTTTACAACTGAACTCCAATGCATCAGGTTTCAGAACACATTCCTGCAGAAAACTGAACGCCAATGTATCAAGTTTCAAAGTTTAAACTCAGTTTTCCAGAAAACTGAACGTTAAAGTATCAGATTTCAGAAGTGTTGTCAAATGCTATAATTATATTGTTGTTACTTACATCATCATCATCATCTGCAGTATCATCGTCTGCACCAACATCATCCTGGTCATCTGTTTTCTGAGAAAAAACAAAACCAGGCGGCAAAGGTGGACCAATATCAGTGTCATCTTCGCTATCACCTGATTGGCTCTTGGAATCAGATGATTTTAACTTCTGCCTTGAAGGTGAATTTACTTGCAGCTTGCTGTTACCAACTTTATGTACATCTTCGTCATTGTTGTCTTCTATCTCTGGAAATAGAAGCAGTAAAATTAGCAGTGTGAATGTACAACCTATGAGAGATGTAGCGTCCACAGGTATGTATTTTTTAAACATAATATCTACAATCCTGAAACAGGCAAGGTGCATAAGATATTAAAAGCCTACTTATGTAGCACAACCTATTTTTCTTTTTCTTTCTCATCCCCTCGAAAAACAAAATTTTTTTTTCGTTGTGTCTGTTTAGCTGCAATTTGTGGGATTCTGGTCGATACATCTAACTTCATCAGGTATGCCTTCCCTCTTCAACCCTTAGACACTAGTCAGACAGCAATGATGCAACCTGTTTGAAGGACCACTGTTTGAAGCTGGAATAGGCTCTTGGTTACTCTGATTCACTTACCTTGATGCAAGCAATCAAGCTGAGTTGCTGACTGCATTATTGGTTTTGCTGCATCTTTCATCCTGCATTGACCTTTATATGCAGTGGGTGGTCTGTATATTACTAAAGTAAACCACCATAATGTCCTTATAAAGTGAATTACACTGCACCTTTTCATCAGGCACGTAACTAACTGTAGCCACTTCCTTCAGCGCCTATCAGATTTGTCTTTCCTAGTTTTTTAATGTCCCCAGTGTACCCACAGACGTAGAATCATACACCTATTTAAGTAGCCCTGTAGACAAAGATGGGGAAGAGATAAAAATATTAAAATAAGAATATAAAAAGCAAGCGGAGCTTTCACAGCATTCAGTAATTTGTGGAAGTCAAAAGAAATAAAGCCCAGTACAAACTTGAAATTTTTAGCTCTACGACTAAATCATTCTATTTTCCAACCATGAAGGACAGATGTCATGGACCTAACTTTAGGCCATTGCTTATTCTCGCTTCTGCTTGTTGTCATTCTATTAGCAAGTTTGATCTATGGCTGGCATTCACTCATGGCGATGCGTTTGTGCTCCGTAGTTGAATATCTAAAGTTCTATGCGCCATGAGTTGCTCTCTTCTAAACACTTTACCTTCCTGACTTTGACTACTTGTCCATGTTTACAAGTTACCTGTTCTCTCCAGCTCACGCACCGACATCACAAGTCTTAATAGAGTACATAACAAAAGTCCACGCTGGTTTCCATCATTTATTCAGCGGTCTCACATTTACAATGAAATCTTCATTTGAATTTAGCTGCAGTTATTCTTACCTAACATAAACACCACAACTATCACTCGCATTTAAAATCTATAGTACAAAGGCACTAGATGGATGCCATTCTCGAACTTGTTAAACACGTCCAACCTGGACCATGTCTTAACCTGTACTCCCTATTCAACCCGAGAATTATCTTCTCCTGAAACTCATCCTAAAACGTGTTCCACGTACTAACAAACACTCGTGCAGGTGTGAGTTCCATTCCTACCAAACCCGCAACCTGACAACAGAATACAAATTTGCCGAGCACGTGCTTACCTCTGAGTAAACGCAAACACACAACATCCAGTGCATAGTGAGATTAAGAAGGTAAAGAGCAGCAGGTTAAAAAGAGGAAAGTCATGGATGGGTCAAGCCAAAGACATTCTTCAACAGGTGTGTTCACATGAGGACTTAGAACCTGGCGAGGAGTGGGTACAAGTGCCAACAGAGTTCTGTACATCCTTTTCAGTGTGCATCCAACTAGACAGGAAATGCAAACAAGAAAATCCAGCTGCTGTGGAGGCGGAAGTACAAGCTCTGATCTTTGAGAATTCTTTAGAGGATGATGCTGTCATTTACACGGATGATCGGTCGTTTGAGGAGTGAGAAGTTCATGGGAAAATTGTGAAGGAAGACTGGTGTTTTTGCTTTGATCACAAGTAGCCTGACTATGGAAGTCATGGCAGTAAGTAAAGCAATAACATGACTCGAGACAGACATTCAATCAGGCATGTGTCCTTATTGACTCAATAAGTATGCTCAGAAGGATAGAGATGGGGTGTGTCCGAAGAGCGTGGTTGCTGTCTCTGGAGCGGTCTCGGTTGGCAAAGATTAGTTTCATTTTCATGCCAGGGCATGAGGGTGTACATGGAAATGAGTAGGTTGACAGGCTTGCCGGTAGGGCTACTGTGGAAGGCGGACGAACCATGGACCAGGCAGACATTCTGAATGCGCTACGAGAAGTAAGTTGTTTACGAGAACCAGGCGATGACTGTGAGTCTACAACCATGGTCAGGCTGCGAGAACAGCAAGTTAAAAGAGGTGTGGCCAAACAAAAACACTACGCAGGAAGTCAAAGAAGATGAATAAACCAACACAGAACTGGTGTCGTGAGCCGCTACATGCTGCAGGATTTGCTGAAGAGGGGATCCGAGCACTTATGGACTGAATGGTTTGATGTGCAATGAGGGTGATCTGTCGACTAACTAACTAACTAAATCATTCGGACTGTATGGATTAGAAATATGGAGAAAAACTAAATTTCGAATAAACTACAAACATTTATTAACTTGTGTCTACGCAGAATATGAGCATTAAAATGGTATGACAGAATCACGGATATAGAGCTTATGGAGAGAACTAAACACATTTTTAGTGAATCAAGAGTTAAGGAAAAGATGCTGGTGCTAAATAACACACTCATTGAGAAAACCTGACAATAATATAGCTAGAAAGTCCATTGTCCATAACCCACAGGGCCAACTAAATAGAGGCAGACCTAAAACACACGGAGATGTGATCTAGACATAGAGATAGATAATATAGGGAGAACATAAAGGGATCTGAAAGAAATAGCAAATGATAGAATTACTTGGCTTGAGTTGGTTCAGGCTCTATCCTCCATTGGGAGATAGAGACTAGAAGAAAAAGTATACCCACAAAGCTGTAGGTATCTCTTAGTCTAGTCTGTACCCCCTCAACCTGACAGACAATTATGAGCCTGCCGCTTAATAAATTCTTCTATCAAGGTAAAGTGGAGAAATTAACATTTTAAAATGCCAGCAGAAAAGATGCTCGAAAATGTTTTTAAAAAAAGACATACCAGATTTTTCAGTGAATGCTGGAGTATTTGCCTCAGTTCTTTCCAATGCAGTTTTCCTTGCTTCTTGGAACATGGCCATGAAATCAAAAGTTCTTGCCTTTTTCGTTGTGCCTGTAGATTACATAAAAGCATTTATTTTACAACTGAAAGTTTTCCATCAATAAGTAAAGCTTGCTCACCATGATCAATGACACAGACAAATAATATGACAATATTATAAATGCTAGTAAAAGAAAATTGATAGTTGCCTAACAAACCCAAAAGCATAAATATTAATATTGTGAGGAAAGGTCATTGAACTACTGCAGCAGTTTCCCTTTCAGGCCAAATTATTAGAGAATGCTTTTTGTAAATTGAATAATTTTTGTTACCTAGTTAGGTGTCAGAAGACCATAAATGACACAGAGAGTAAAATACATAACTTTCAGACTGCAAACTTGTTTCACAGGTCATGTCCTGGAAAATCCTAGGCATAGATGGTTTTGCAGTGGATGAATTTGATCACCAGTGTTGTTTAACATGACACATGATGATGATGAGACTTGTTGCAGAGACTTATATGAGTAGACTAACTGATGATATGAGTACACACAGTGTACAGAATGGGACAGTTATCATTTTATTTTACCATTTTCATATTTCCTAGCTGTCCTGTCATTTTAATAAAAATATATTTTCCTCCTTTTGTTTACAAAAACTATAAATATATTGTAATACTAATAATAAATTATTATTCATATTCTATAAACGTATATCAATATCATGGGTACAAGCAAATTGCATAACCATGGAGATACAGTTTTCAATACTAAATATCGATCTCTGCAGGTATATATTCAGAGAAGATTTTAAAATAACATGTTATCAATACATTTATGTCTCAGGCATCCCTACTCCTCTTCTTCGTTTCTCTATCGTGGGGAATGCATCACACATATTTCTGAACCTCAAAGGTCAGTGTGTCCAAATTCTCTTCTGTAGCTGTAGCATTAGTTTTTGTTTTCCTATATGCTTATCAATGGCTTTGTTATTCTTCTTCTTCTTCTTCGTTCATCCGGAGTTTTTTTTTCCGGATGTGATTGCGTTGTGCCTGTTTACAGCAGAGCTGCGTTCTTGCGCCGTTAGGCCGACACATCCGACTTCTGCTGGCATTTGTTGACCGGGTTAACCTTCCCGGGGGCTTTGTTATTCAATGTCTGTGGTTTAATTTAGTAGTTTTTAATGTTTTATGTTGTTTAATATATCAACATAATAAAATCTTTCTACAAGGAGACACTTTGCTGCGTGAGAACAGAATCAGGCAACTCTGACTGGTTCTCAGTGGAAACGGGAGTGAAACAGGGTTGTGTCTTGTCACCGATGCTCTTTGGAATAGCTATCGATTGGGTCATGCGCAAATGCACAAACAACACAAATAGGGGTATCCATTGGGTTGACAAAATTCTAGAAGACCTGGACTTTGCCGACGACATAGTGCTTTTAAGTTCAACACACCCAGATGCCCAAGAGAAAATAAACCATCTCCAAAATGTTTCAGGACAAATTGGTCTCCAAATTAACACTGCAAAAACAAAAACTATTGATCTTACCAACAGTTCAGATGACACCAAATTAAACAACCATGTTCTTGAAATAGTCAACAGCTTCACATACCTAGGAAGCAAAATGACATCTACAGGGGACTCAAGCCAGAAATATTATCTAGAATCGCACTGGCATCAGGTGCCTTCAATAAACTATCAAACATCTGGAAGTAAAAGACACTCAGCAAACATACGAAACTTAAAATCTTCAACTCTTGTGTGGTTCTAGTGCTAACGTATGGATGTGAGAGTTGGAAATCAACGGTAGCTTTAGATAAAAACTTAGACAATTTTGAGAACAAATGTCTTAGAAAAATTCTAAATCTCCACTGGACAGATTTCAGAACCAATACACAAATAAGACAAGAGACTAAGCAAGACATTTATAAGAAAACGGCCATGTACTCAGAATGAACAAGACAAGACTCCCCAACCAAGCCCTCTTATGGTCACCAGTAGGGAAAAGAAAACAGGGAAGACCAAGAGAGACCCTGCGTAGAACCATGATCAGAGAAGGCTCATTCAACGGCCAAGTTAACATCCAGGATCTACAACGGGTAGCAGCGAACCGCCAGACATGGAGAGCCATGACTTCTGCCCTATGCACCACCTTAGGCTCAAAAGGAAAGACTAACAAACTATGTTTTATGTCTTATTTTGTAAAGCTTTAAGTCGCCTTTCGGGGGAAATGTGTCACACCTACTTATGCACTTCAACAGTCAGTGTCTCTGACTTCAGCATGCACTTGTGTATGGTTTGCTTTCTCTAGACAGATTCCATCGAAGGTTTCGGGCTTTATCTATCCATGGGTGGGTTTTCTTTCCAAACAATTTTTGCCAGGACACCAGCCTTAAGGCCTGCGCTTTGCAATTTCCAAACTCTTTCAGCTTTAATTCTGTACATGTAATGTCAAAGAAAACTGAACACCAATATATTAGCCTTCAAACTCAGTCTTGCACAGAACTGAATGCTACTGTATCAGACTTCAAACTCAGTCTTGCACCGCCTTAAGGCCTGCTCTTTGCAATTTCCAACTGCTTTAAGCTTTAATTCCATACATGTAATGTCAAAGAGGCAAAACTGCAGTTTTAACTTTTAATTATGATCTTCAGAAAGGATTCAAATTTATTAAACTGGACAAGCTATGCAGAGATTGAACAAATAATTTATGCAAACATTATAATGTCAATTTTTCTGTTGCTCATGCAGGCAGATGCGACAGACAACATCATAGCAGAAACATGATGCTAAAAAGAATCATCATCATCATGTGCCATGCCAATAAGCATGGGCGGTCATATTGTGCCATCTCAAACAGTCACCAAAGTCATAGATCAGCTCTGTATTCTAGTCTTGATTATGCCATATGGTCAAGCTATCCATATATTTATCTCTCTGACTTCCTCTTGTTCTTTTTCTCTAAATCTTATCAAATTATTGGCACTCTTCCGAACGACGGTCTCAAATTATTTAGTGTAAAATGCACCCCTTATAGGGCCTCATAAGGTAATTTCTGGGGCGATGTGTTGTCAATCTCTTACGTTTGAGAGTATCGTAGTCTGCCAGACACTAGACCGATTGACGTTTGAGTGTGTTGCGGACTGCTAGACCGATCAATGGATACAATAGAGGTTTATGGGCCCAGAGGGTCCTCACTGTCGTCGGAGTGTATATCTATATCTTGTGCTACCAACGACAGTGATGGCCCTCTGGGCCCAAACACATTTATTGTATCCATCGATCGGTCTAGCAGTCTGCCACACACTGAAGTGGAAGTGATCTACAACACATTCAATGCTCGTTTCGATATGTATAATTTTTCCCCTCACGGACATACCGATACAAGAGTTTAGAACACGTTTTCCAACAGTGTTTACAACTTTAGTCCCACAATTTCCACATATAACTGTGAAATATTATTGGTACGTATTTCCATTTACTCAGTTCTATATTTTAGTTCGTAGTTCGTATTTTAAAAAAAATTATATCAGCTAATGAGGCCCTGTAAGGGATGCTTTTTTTTGCTAAATAATTTGGGACTTTGTAACAGTAAGGGAGGAGTTCTGGGGTATTATTAGGATCTAGTGGGAAACACAGATACAGCACGATTGAGCATTGGGACTGAAAGGGGTGAAAGATGCTCAATCGTGACGTATTGTGTTGGCAAGAGCAGTTAAGATCCGGCCTGAGTTTTGACTGGAGGTGTACATCGAAGCTTGATCATCTTGCGCCAATAAACGTTTTATCAATAAGAAAACAACATGTCTTCGTCTTCTTACACACTGGTATAGAGGCGAAATGGAGCCGTATAACCAGGATCCTGAATTTGGCCGTCCCGGCTACCACGCGAAGTACTAAAGAATCCTGACAAAACTGCCAAAACAAGAAGGTATTTCGAGTAAACGTTTTCTCAAATCAGCTTTATCAAGGCAGGAGACGCTTGTTGTTGTTCCAGTAAAAGAAACCTTCAAAGAATGCCTACACCAGAAGGTATTTTGACGTTTTCTCAAGTCAGTTTATCAAGGTCGAGAGACGCTTGTTGTAATTCAAGAATTCCGTTGAAGGTCACTTTCAGTCTGAACATTTTGTTGGTCGGAACAAGAATTCAAGAATTCCGTTGAAGGTCACTTTCAGTCTGAACATTTTGTTGGTCGGAACAAGAATTCAAGAATTCCGTTGAAGGTAAATTCAGTCTGAACTTTTTTTGTCGGTCGGAACAGTCAAAATATCACTAACCCGTTGGCTGATCCTGATCCCTTTGGGCTTTGTTACTTCTGAGTCCCTCTCAAGACGTCGATGATGTACCCCACCCGGGGTGAAAGCAAAGACTAACAAGCTGGTCGGGACCCAACCAGGGGTTGAAAATAATCCAGGCATCCCTAGAGAAGTGACGTGACTACCTGAACTCTGCGACTGATTTTCAGCTGAAACGGGCTCTTGGTAATCGAATGAAATCTGACGCCGAGAAACTAACTCTGCTTTTCTAATAAGTGAGTGTATCCTTTAAATCAAAAAGTTAAAACTGTGTGATACTTAAACCTAGAAAATAACTATGGTTTTCTATAAAAAGTAGGTAAATTCTTTAAATTAAGAAGTTAAAATTGTGTGATACTTAGACCCAGAAAATAACTGTGGTTGTCTATGATAAGTGAGTGTATTCTTTAAATTAAGAAATTGAAATTGTGTGGTTCTTTGCTTGCTTTGTTTCAGTATTTTTCAGCATGGCGGAACAGGACACCTTGGCACAGGTTTTGACAGGCGTGGGAACAGCAGTAGGCCGACTTAATATGGTGATTAAACAACAAGGGATGGCAACAGAAATTGTGAAATTTAGTGGACAGGCCAGAGACTATAAGAAATGGGTCACCTCTATAGAAAAATATGCCTATTTGATCTCGGCAACAGATGAAGAAAAAATGAGACTAGCTTATCAGACGGCAACAGAACCGGTCTCGGATCATATAAGAAGAAAGTTAGAGGCTAGGGTAGATGAGACGTGGGAACAATTTAAAGAGGACCTAGCAAGGAAATATGCAGAAATAACGGATCCACAACATGCATTTTCGGTATTGAGGCAGGCTAAACAAAATAACGGAGAGACGGTACAATTGTTTAGCGATAGATTGATTAACTTGGCTGAAGAAGCATTCTTAGGACAGAATGTACGAGGGGAGGAGGTGGAAAGAATGTTAGTAGGGATTTTTGTAGATGGCATAAAATCTGATGGTTTGAAACTTAAGTTGATGAGGGACAACCCTGAGAGGTTATCACAAGCAGTGGATATCGCGGTACAAGAGGAAAATTTGAGACGTAGGTTTAGATTAAGAACAGGAAGAGAAGTGGGAAGTAGTCGAGACGACAGAGTTGAGGAACCCATGGAAATAGGACAAACAAGATTCGGATGGAATAGGAGAGGCGGTATACAAACGTTACAAGGTAGAAATAGGAGCGATTATGTTGAAAGAAGAAATGTGAGATACCCTACAAGTGAGACAGTGGGAAACACAAATAACACAAATATTGTCTGTTGGGTTTGTGGTCAACGGGGACATGTTTCTCGTTTTTGTAATAACAGGCGTGTCCAGTCGAATACACAGGGTAGACATGATAATAATAGGGTGAGTAGGAATGTTGTTGATGGACACAGGAATTTTACAGGTACAAGAACGCTGGAAAACCGGCGCTCTACCTATTAAGTGGGACTAATAATAGGAGGGTGAATAATAAGGTTCCAAGGTTTAAAGAGTATGTTAATAACAGGTATAATAGGTCGAACAGAGAATATTTTCAACTAGATGAAGTCAAGAAATTTATAGAAGATAAAACAGATTATAGCTCTTGTATATTAGAAATAGGAAAGTATAGAGTTCGTACATTAATTGATTCGGGAGCTCAAGTTAGTGTAGTAAAAGAAAGTTTTTTATACAAAATAGTAAGAAATTGTAGAGTATTTAAGAGTAATAATAATTTACACTCTGTTACTGGACAGAATTTACAAGTAATCGGACAAACAATGATAAATTTTAAGTTAGGAGGGATCAACATAAGACACCTTTTTCATGTAGTGAGGGGTTTAAATAGAAATATGTTAATAGGAAGAGATTTTTTGATAAAAAATGGAATAAGACTTTTTTATGATTTACATAAGTTAAAATTCAGAGACGTCTATATAGATATGGAAGAGGATATGCATATATCAGCACTAGTTAGAGTTAAAATGACAACGACGTTAAAACCACAGTCGGTTAATTTGATACAAGCGAAGTTGAAGAGAAACCCATATTATGTGGAAGGAAACACAGTCAGAATCACTGAGTTACAAGAGGAAATAATTGATGAGCCTGGTTTGGAGGTTCCAGATGGAGTAATGGAGTTGGATAAACACTTAACCTTTCCAGTAATGGTTATCAACAACACAGGTAGAGAAATCAAGTTATACAGAGGATGTGTGATAGCCAAATTAGATCATAACATTAGTGACATATTGGCAACGGATAGAGCAGAAGTGTCGGGAACAAGTTATTTAGAAACTTCTAGTGAAAGGAGAAATGACAGACGCGGACGCGGAAGAAGAGGGAAAATCGGAATGGATGAATTGATCCATCCATCTAGAAGAAATAAAGCCCATATATGTTCACTAGACAAAATAACAAGGGAACAAGAATTGTTGTCACAGTTAAAAGCTCCGCCGGAAAATAAGGAAGTGTTAGAACAATTTATAAAGCAAAATCAGGATGTGTTTGCGGTTAATGATTTAGAATTGGGAAAGACGCGAACAGTTACAATGGAAATAGACACGGGAGATCATCCACCAATAAGTTTAAAACCATATAGAACTCCATTAAGAAACAGAGAAATCGTGGAAAAGGCAATAGAAGAGATGCTGAAAGCAGGAATAATAAAGAGGTCGAAGTCAGAATGGTCATCTCCGGTGGTAATTGTGGCCAAGCCTGATGGTTCAAGTCGCTTCTGCTGTGACTACAGGGCGTTGAACAAAATCACCAAGAATGTAGCGTACCCACTGCCGGTAATTGATGATATTTTGGGGCTGCTTAATGGCTCTACATATTTTACAACGCTGGACGCAAGGTCAGGATTTTGGTGTATTCCGATGTCGGAAGACGCACAAAAGAAAAGCGCCTTTTGCACTCATATAGGCTCTTACGAATTTTTAAGAATGCCTTTTGGCGTTAAAACGGCGCCCTCTCACTATATGCTCTTAATAAATGAAGTTTTAGAAGGTATGCAAAGGTTCGCTCTTGCCTATATTGATGATATATTGATTTATACGAAGGGAGACGTGGAGGATCATTTGAAACATATTAGACTGGTGTTTGACAGGTTAAGAAAGCATGATGTAAAGTTAAAGCTTAGTAAATGCCAATTTTTAAAGACAGAAACAAAATATTTGGGGTATATTATAAATAGAGAAGGTATAAAACCAGACCAGGACAAAATAAAGATTATTAAAGAGTTACCTGCTCCAACTAACGTTAAGGAAGTACGTGCTTTTATAGGAACATGTGCATATTATAGGCGATTTATTCCAGCGTTTTCAAGGATAGCTGAACCTATTACAAACTTAACAGGCAAGTACGCTAGGTTTAAGTGGGATGATGAATGTAAAAAAGCGTTCGAGTATTTAAAAAACAGCTTAACACTGGTACCACTGTTGACGCATCCAGACTTAAACAAACAGTTAATATTGTACACAGATGCTTCGGACAATGCAGTAGGAGCATGTTTGGTGCAACCATATGAAGGAAAAGAGTCTGGAATACCAGGCGTTAAAAAATGAAAGGCCTATCTACTTCTTGTCGCATAAACTTAGTAAATCACAAAGGAAATGGACTATTGAGAAGGAGGCTTACGCGATTCATTACGCTCTTCAAAAACTAAATTACTACTTACATAACGCAAATTTTGTTATTAGAACTGACCACATGCCTTTAAAGTCTTTTCTAGAAGCTCCAGTGCAGAACAGGAAAATACAGACCTGGGCATTGAATCTACAGGGGTACAACGCCGTAATTGAGTACATACCAGGTAGGATAAATACATGCGCCGATTTATTGTCTAGAATTCCATATTCACAGTCATCAGAAGATACAGAAGAGGAGGCGGCTGAACCAGAGATAGACGACCGAAATTGGCAAATAAATATTCTAGATTCTGCTATAATAAATAGGGAAGAATTTGATAGTCTACCATCGGATCAAGAGTCTGAACAAAGGGAAGAAGACCTACAGTTAGCACAGTTCAATATGAAAGAAGAGCAAGATTTGGACCCAAGAGTAATACAAATAAAAGAAAAATTACGAGAAACAGAAGATAACAAATATAAAAGAAATTATTTGGTTTTACAAGAGGATGGACAGTTATATTATATGTGTGAAAGGAACGAACAGCTAAGGAAATATATTCCAAGGCATTTAGAAAATGAACTTTTAAAAGCATATCACGATGAAAATGGACATCTCGGTAGAGACAAACTGGTGAAAGCACTTACAAGTAAATATTATTGGCCAAATTTGTTTAAATCTGCATGCAAATATGTAGATACGTGTGAAAAGTGCAGATTAAGGAACATGAAAACAATAAAGTCTCCATTACAAGACACAGATATTCCTCAGTTCCCAATGCAAAAGATTAGTTTAGATATATCGGGTCCACACCCCAGGACATTGTCAGGAAATGTGTATTTAATTCATATAGTAGACGTCTACAGTCTTTGGCCAGAGGTTTATGCAATTCCAGATAAGAGCGCGGATACTGTCATTAATATTTTTTTACAAGAGTTCGTACCAAGGTTTAGTTGCCCACAAAGTATACTTACAGATAATGGTAGGGAGTTTGTAAATAAAAAATTCGAAAAGTTATTAAAAGACTTAAATATAAAACATATAAAGACCTCATTTTATAGACCTTCTTCAAATGCGAAAAACGAGCGTCAACATCGGACGTTATACGACGTTATAGCAAAGATTATTGATGAACATGAAAAAGATTGGGATCTATTTTTGGGACCTGCTCTTAGCGCTATTCGTACAAATCAAAATGAGAGCACGGGTTTTTCGCCATTTTATTTAATACACGGGAGAGAACCAATATTACCTATAGATAATTTATTAAAACCTAGACGGAAATATATGGGTGAAGAATTTCAAGAGACCATAATACAAGAAATGCATAAAGCACATGTGAGGTTAAGGAATAATATAATTAAAGCTAGGGAAAGACAGAAAAAGTACAAAAATGTAAATACAAAATTACAGGAGTTTAAGGTAGGTGATAGAGTTTATTACAAGAAGCATAGAAGAAACTCTAAGTTTGATGCTCGTTGGATTCCAGGTTATTACGTTTTAGAAAAACTAGGTAATGTATCGTATATTATAAAGAACCAGGTCACAGCACATATAGCAAGGGCACACGTTGAACACTTAAGAAGAGATGAAGATGAGATAGAAAATAATAATTATAATAATAATTATTATTCGGATACGAAATCTTTGGATGAACAGGTTGTTAGAGGAGCTACAGTAACCCCAGATCTTGGAAAAGCTACAGTAACCCCAGATCTTAGAAAAGCTACAGTAACCCCAGATCTTAGAAAAGCTACAGTAACCCCAGATCTTAGAGAAGAACCAGAACAAAATCAGTTGCTAGCAAATCCATATCACTGGGAGAAGAGTAAAAGATATATTATTTACTCAAACTTGGTTTTAGCGAAGGTTAGAAGACAAAGAGGGAATGGAGTATGGGGATTTGGAGTAAAGATTTTTCCTTTATAAGGAAAATTCTTTATTAAACATGGGGAGGTGTAACAGTAAGGGAGGAGTTCTGGGGTATTATTAGGATCTAGTGGGAAACACAGATACAGCACGATTGAGCATTGGGACTGAAAGGGGTGAGAGATGCTCAATCGTGACGTATTGTGTTGGCAAGAGCAGTTAAGATCCGGCCTGAGTTTTGACTGGAGGTGTACATCGAAGCTTGATCATCTTGCGCCAATAAACGTTTTATCAATAAGAAAACAACATGTCTTCGTCTTCTTACACACTGGTATAACTGTCGTTCGGAAGAGTGCCAAATTATCTAGTTTATTTCTTCTCATAATGTGTCCAAAATAATCTTTACTGACTATATCTAATTTCTCTAACCAGTTTTTAGTTATAGTTTTCATTTGTTTCTTGTATCACATGCTCATTGGTTTTTGTGTCTGTCCATGGTGTATTATTCTTTACATTTTCTTACAAAACCAAATTTCAATTGCCTTTACATTTTTCAGTCTGTCTGCTCATTGTCAACGTTTCACATTCATACAAATACTATCAATACATAAGTACAGGTTCTATTTTAATGGCCTCAGTTAAAAACATCATCATCATCAAGTGCCGTGCCGGCTGGCATAGGCGTTCATGGCTCTCCACAGATCTCGGTCTTTGGTGTTCTGGATCAACTCTGATGATGATATTCCTCCATGCCACCATCTCAATCCGTCCAGCATCATTTCTCTTGGTCTGCCTCTGCCTCTCTTCCTGTCGATCTTTCCAGTTGTCATGATGTTCTCCAATGCCTCTCTTCTCATCACATGACCAAAGAAAACTGTTTGTCTCTTTCTTATTGTTGTATATAATATAGTGTTCTAGTTTCATTAAAAAGTATAGTATACTTAAGTCAACCAACCAACACAAAACGTACTGATGAGATCTGTGCACTTAGTCTTATAACTATGCCATACCATAACTTCACATCGAACCATTCAGTTCAGTCCATATGATGTCAATATTGTATAATGATATAATGTCATTATATTATGTATATTGGATTGGTATGGCATCATAGGCATAAGTGCATAAGTCAAAGTGCCATAAATTATGTTATGGACTGAACTGAATGATGAATGGTTCGATGTGAAGTTATGATTATGATTATTCTGGTGACTAACTAACTTAACAATTAATACTAAATAATATATATATATATATTCTTGAGCACTTTAGCTTAGTAACTAATTCGTTTTCAATCAATTTTGCTAAAATCTTCTTGAAAATCTTAATAATAATATTAAATTAAATAGTAAATAGTAAATACTATGAGTCCCATCGTGCCATTACCGGAAATGAAAAAAAAAGTGATATACGGAGTCACCTAGCGGTGACTCACCTTGTCCCGGAAAACGCTATCTAATTTACCATGCATTCTTTCGACGTCATTCATTCATTCAAATCTCACGTGACAAGAACACACGTCATCCTGGGTTTTCCAGGAAAGGTATGCTTAAAATTCCGTGCACAGCAATTGGTTGAAATCATCGTGACCTTTTATATAAATAACATTATATTTCATACTTACCGTAATTAATATTATTTTGGTGTTCTAAATCAAATTAAATCAATTATAGATGTATTTTTGAATTCTGCATACAATTTTAAATATATCTGGAAAGTTTCATCGCTTTAATCGCTGCCGGGTGGATGTAAACAACATTTCCTGCGAAGATGTGTATTTTGCTCTTTGCGCATATATATCGGACTGGCATGTGCACTTTGTAACACTATTCTGGTGTTGCAGATAGAATTAAATCAATTATAGATGTATTTTTGAATTCTGCATACAATTTTAAATATATCTGGAAAGTTTCATCGCTTTAATCGCTGCCGGATGGATGTAAACAACATTTTCTGCGAAGATGTGTATTATTTTGCTCTTTGCGCATATATATCGGACTGGCATGTGCACTTTGTAACACTATTCTGGTGTTGCAGATAGAATTACATCAATTATAGATGTATTTATGAATTCTGCATACAATTTTAAATATATCTGGAAAGTTTCATCGCTTTAATCGCTGTGTGGTGGATGAAAAACAACATTTTCGGCGAAGCGTTTCTTTGTGAATGGGTAAGTGCATGGCTATGTGCCACGGTGAGCTGCATTGGTTACACTTTCACTTTTCAACACT
>JACEFZ010019530.1:0-21764 GCA_014155875.1 Cepaea nemoralis
CAAATTTTTTTTCCGGGGGTTTTTCTTTTACTCCTTTTTTTTTCCCCCCTTTTTGAGTTTTTGTAACCCTTTTTTTGGGGCTTTTTTTGGGGGCCCGTTCAATTTTTGTGTTTTAATTTGTCATACACTGGCGTTGTGCTTCCTCCCAAGCCCCCCATCCTCGGTCAACGACAACAACGTGCACCCGGTGCTTCGTGACCTCACTATAAACCAGCCTCTTCTCCAGCCGTTACCTCTGTCGTAGCATCATTATCGGCGGTTCGCTATATGCAACAGTAGACGCCGCTGCCGCCATGTTTCCCTCGTCGCACCCATGGCTGAAGGAGCAGCACTCCCGTTCGTCCCCTAGGAAGCCAGTTCTTCTTCTTGTGTTCCTCAACCCTTACCCAGTCTCTGCTGTGTAGCGCGGTCATTGCATGGCGACTTACACCGCCAGATGCAACTTTGCCCGCGGTTGGACTTCAAGCAGCATTCCCTGATCTCGGTAATTGCTACAACGTGGAGTTTCACAACATTGCAAGCGTCTCAAGTGCACTGCACTCATTTGCAGGACTGGCTACGGAGTCGGCAAGAGACAGTAAAAGCTCCAGATCTTAGATGAGAGATTGCTCGCTACCTTCGATGTTACACTTTACACTTGATATGCTTCGACTTTCAGATAGGAACGTGAACCATATTAACCAAATGATTTATCCAATTCGACATTCCTTAAAAGAAGACAGGGTCGACTTCATTGCATCGTGTTTTATCCCATACGGCCCAGTCTCTTTCCGCAGCAAACTGCCAAAAGCGTCACACAAAGCACGAACTCCGTAGCTCCAACGACGATCAATCTCCCCCCTCCCCCCAGGAGTCTCCTAAATAATGCACACGTGAAACGAAGGACGCGGCCGGAATGGAACCCACAACCTTCGGGGCCCAAGTCAGACGGCTTGACCACTTCGCCAATGAGATATTCCTATTGCACCAGAACCAGCACGAGGTCTTTTCTGCTGTCTCGCCCAGTTATTCATTTTCCCAGGTCCTAGCTTGTCATTTTATGCCTAGCTGTTTAAGAGCGTCGTACATGGAATGGGAGATCTTGCGCCTTATTCTACGACGAATAGCCTGCCCGTATACCCTTCCTCTCTCGGACGGTACGACTATGTCATCGTATTTCTCCATCTTGTATGTGTACTGCTCCTCGATTTTCTATTCGAATGGGACGTTAACTGCCGAGACAAGGAGTGCAGAACAGTGTCAGGTCGCAATTGAAACTGTCGGATCACTGTCGGGTAATGGCAATGGCCTCTCAGGTCAATTGCCAGCTCCGGTCCACAGCGTCTACCCGGATGGACGGAAAGTCTGCATCGCAGTTTTCCTCGACCCCACGCTTCTGCTCAGCTATGACGAACTAATTACGCATCGGCCTTGCCGATATATAAGTAAAGTCCCGTTGACGAGCCTAGTGTGCGCGGGGTATATGGTGCTAAACCCATATTTTTGTAGACCAACCGGCACAAAGTGCGTAATATTGTCTGTATCACATCCGCTGTTTTTACTTTCCAAAACAGTTTCTGATACTCATTTTAGGCTGGGTCGACCCGGAAGCCCATGTCGATTATTCAAAAATTTGAAACCGTCTTGATGCGAAACGAACCGAAATTAACCAGTTATTTCGCATGTAGGAATAATTAGTGGATACATAGAAGTAGGCCAGCTCCGTGGCGAAGGTTTTACGGATGCAGATCGTAATCCCGCTTGCTGCGTCCGAAACATAGCTGCGGACGATTTGACAGCAGTTTTACGTTTTTTAACGAAATGGTATGGTTGCCGTTGTTCAGTCAGAAAGCTTTGGCAAAACTACTGCCCAAGATATCACAACATAATTTAAAATTGCTGGTGTTGACAGCGACGTCCTGTAAAGGATATGCAATTAACTTTTAAAACAGAAATAGTGTACACAATTGTCACGTGACCCAAATGTCACGAGCTCGCCATGAGTTAACCAGATAATAATACCGACGTTTGCGTGGCGTATATTTTCTAGGCCACAACAGTCGTACTAACAGAGTAAACACAGCTGCACAGGTTACATCGTGCCAGCCCATAAACACATTTGGTGGTGAGTGAGAAGTAATGGATACATCGAGTTGGCAGTTCATTAACAGTTAGAATCACATATGATTGTCGGCTTAGGATATGGAATGGTTCCGTTTGTCATCTATACTGCCGGACATCAGACGGAAATGGCTGCTGGGATTGTCACCACGGAACAGAAGATTGACAGTTTATCAACAGGTCGGAAGTGCCCGACTAGGGAGAAAACAGTGCATCTGTCAATTCTTGGTTTCCGGCACATCGAGAGGATTGACGGGGTTATTTGCAACTCTTTGTTGTAACTCGACAGAAACTCGCTGGCTTGTTTGAGAATCTAAACTATTACTGACAACTTTGACAGGACTAAAGCCAGGAAAATGGATTCTTGACACGGGATGATCTGCCACTGTGCCACCTGTGTGGGGGCATAACGGATAACGTCACGTGGCCAACTTTGGTAGTTTGCCATATAAACCCGAGTTGGGATCAACTAGGGTGGACTTGAAAAATGCTCTAGTCAGAGTGCCAGGGCACTGCAGTGCTTAGTGGAAATAATATCTACCGTGTGTTAATTAGTGACTTAATTTTGCACGTGCCTATAATGGCAGATGTAGATATGATTGATAGGACTGCAGTAGTGCCATTTAAGGTATAACCTATTATAATATATTCGTTATAATTACTTTAGGCAGTAGCCTTGTTAAACTATAGTGTGATGATTAGCACTGTTAGTGGAAACTAGCTAGAGTAGTGAAGTGATACTTGGCTCTGTTAGCTAAAATAGATTAGTGAAGTGTTGATAAGCTTTACTAGTTGAGAATTGAGTAATGAGGGATAATTGGGATTTTCCCGTAGGTGTCCCTGGTGGGCGGGGTTCCGCATTCTGTTTGCTGATTTTTCTTTGTCATAGCCTGATTCGGCTCTAGGTGGGTAGCTAATCTGCTCTATGACTAAGTCTAGTTAGCTAAAGATCATTAAGCAAGGTGATAGGCTTACACTCAGCCGAAGGGATCAGTGACTAGTACTATCACCAGATGTGTTGTTTCTATCCTAGGTTCCCTACCAGATCCAAGGAAACTCTACAAGTTTTGGGAAAGAATTAAAAAACCCATTCGGAAGAACACCAGTTCAACAATCAATAAAGTTGCATACAGAACGTAACTAAAGCTAGAAGGAAGTTGATTCACCAAAGAGAGTGATGCGTACTGATGCACCACACAGCATCAGGCAGTAGTAACGAACTGAAAACATTAAGTCTAATAATTACATAGTGTGATATAATCTCGTGTAATAGAACACAAGACTTGATACTTGAGGCTAGATAGACACGAGGGAGGATCCAGTACAGTAACAATTAACATTAGTAACTGTGTACACACTACAAAGGACTTGTGCAGTTTTTTTTTAAGGAACGATAGGAACGGACATTGTGTAGGGTGCAACCGGTCCATGATTAACTGTTAATACCACCGGTGTCTATTTCGGATGATCATGAAATTGGATTATCAGAGGTCTACAGAGGCAAAGCAGTATCCGGCAAGATGGTTTCGGCACTGGGTGAGCTGTACATGTTCTGACGTAACGTGCTGTGGTCTATCCTTGCTGGGATCAGCTGACTGGGTTGTTGTCTGAGAGTCAGAGTCTACACACTTTATAGAAGACGTCACACATTTTCTTCACATACACGTCTCATATACGTTACACTTTTATTTTAATAAATTAATCTTTATTAATTTTTAGAAGCAAGAGTTGTTGAGTATGTTGCGTTGGGGAAGTATGAGAAGGGGGCATAGTACGACAGTGAGAGAGTGATAGGAAAAGGTGTCCATAGGCTGATGGAGTGTGTTGGACGGAAGGTGGTGGATTCTCCAGAATATTGAGAGGGGAAAAAAATATTATAATGTGGGTGTCGGCTCTCTTCACTCCAGGGACGGCACTGTAAAGGAGGACACGACATTATTGGGGGCTCGTAAACGTGATATTGGGACAGCGGGATCTCTCGTAAACGGAATCTTTGGACAGCGGGATCTCTCGTAAATGTGATATTTGGACAGCGGGATCTCCCGTAAACGGAATCCTTGGACAGCGAGATCTCCTGCAAGCAGGAACCTTTGACAGTGGGATCCTCTGACAACGGGGTCTTTTGACACGGGATCCTTAGTTATAAGAGGGAGATATCATTTTGGAGAATCCAGCTAGAGTGAATGTGGATAGGGGTTAGGACTAATATCTTACCTGTTCACACTTCACACGTCTGCATAGGTCTGTGGTCCTGATTCTACTCTTGTCACTGTGTGAATGTGCTGTGTGTGGTAATATCTAGATTTATAGTACTTGTTCATATATCTGTATAGTAATTTGCAGTTATATTGTACTAGACCGGCTAGCTTACCTCTCTGTATAATGGCCACCCCTAAACTAACCACGTTAGAATTAAAGGCAAAGGGGGAAGAAATGGGATTGGCGGGGTCTGCTCTAACGGATTACATACAGGAAGTGGAGAGAGAGTATCGTCAAGCAGAAAGGGAAGATCGAAAGGCCGAGTTGGAATTGAGAAGGATGGAATTGGAAGCTGAGCAAGCAGCTAAGAAATTGGAAGCTGAGCAAGCAGCTAGGAAATTTGAAGCTGAGCAAGCAGCTAGGAAATTAGAAGCTGAACAGGAAGCATAGAAAAGGGAGCACGAGTACCGGATGAGGGAACTCGAGTTGAAGAGTCAATCTAATGGAGAAACTGAGGGAGCAGATGGAGGTTCCTCCATCCCAGGATCAACACCAGTAGGTGGACATGGGTACCATGCTATGAAGTTTCCTTTAGCGGTCTACGAGGAGGACAAAGAGAAGATTGACCAGTACCTTCAACGCTTCGAGGCTATGTCAGTTGCTATGGGTCTGGAGTGTAACAAATGGAATCTTAAGCTATCCCAGGGATTACGCGGGACGGGATACGAGGTTTATACTCGCCTGCCACCAGGACATGAGAACAATTATGACTGAGTTAAAGACGGCTCTGCTGAAACGATTCGAGGTTACGTCACATACCTACCGGAAAAAATTTCGAGCAGCGAAACGAGAACCCGGAGAGTTGTTTGCCGCCTACAGTTTGCGTCTTAAATCTTATCTCCATAAGTGGATGGATTTGGCTGGGTTCGCACATGACTATGAGAGTCTGGAAGAGCTCATGGTGGTCGACCAGCTGAAGAAGCAAATGTCTAAACCTCTCAGGACGTTCCTGGGAGAACAAGGAGCGGAACGTATTGACCTCGTGACTAAATTAGCAGAACGGTTCGTCGAGGTACATGGGGAGGCAGGGGAAAACCTTTCCACCAACTCCAAAAGTCAAGAGAAACATGACAAGAAGAAAGCCAAAAACTCAGGAACCAAAAAGTGGGAACCTTATGTGCAAAAATCAGAGGATAGTTCAGAGAAGAAGAAGGAGGGAAGCAAGAGCACTTCAAGCTCTACACCTAAACGACCGTGGTCGGAGAAGTGGTGTTCAATTTGTAAGTCACCCTCTCACAATACGAGGGACTGCAAATCGAAGGCTAAGAACCCTCACTTTGCAGCATGCCAAGTGACTTCCAAGGAGGTTGTCACGGAAAATGTCAAGGTCAACAAGGAAGCTCGCCACCAGGAGAGCTCATTCAAGTCCGACAATAGAAAATCTGGACATGGAAATGGTGCAACCAATGCCAGTCGAATACGCACAATGCTATTGACTGCAGGGAAAAGTCAGGAGACACTCAATTCGTCGTGTGCTCAGGGAAACCTAAGGTGGAGCCCACCGAACAGGTCGAGGCTGAGGAAGAGACTCCAGACCAGGAAAAACCACCTGTAGTGGAATTGGTAGAGGTTAACGGTCGTCAAGTGGAGTGTTTATACGACACAGGACTGGACGGGGAGGCCGTGATTTCTGCGGATCTGGTACATCCAGAACAATTCACAGGTGAGACATTGGATATACAGCCTGCACAGAAGAGTGCTGTAACCATGAAGTTGCCCATTGCTAATGTGGAGATTCGGTCAAGGTACGTCACCGGCACCATCAAGGCCGCTGTATTGACCGATCCCATTTTTCCAGTCATCCTAGGTTGCCCACAACACAGTCGGCTACGTACAAAGACAGAAGAAGAAGTGGCTAAGCGATAACACCTGGACAAAGATACAAGAAAGAAAACAAGCAAAACTAACACTTCTTTCTGCGAAAGACACATCTACATATGAAACCCATAAGCAAAAATACTCTATGTTGGATAAAGAGGTGAAATCAAGCGCACGAAAAGACAAACAGAACTTTATTCACAGCCTGGCCTCCGACGCCGAAGCAGCTGCCAGAACTGGAAACAACAGAGCCGTATTCCATATCATGAAGCAACTATGCAATCACTCGCCTACACCAAATATACCCATCAAAGACAAACAAGGCAATCAATTGTTATCCGATGACCTTCAAAAGCAACGATGGGCAGAACATTTCAAAGAAATATTAAATAGACCGCGGCCTGACACTGTTCCGAACCTGGATGGAGAAATTACTATGCCCCCACTAGATGCCTCCTGTGAGTCATTCACCATGGAAGAGATTAAAGCAGCCATCAAAAAATTGAAGAACAACAAAGCTGTTGGTGAAGATGAAATCTCAGGAGAAATGCTCAAAGCAGCAGATGAGAACACCTTACAACGTTTGTTACAGCTGATCAATGAAATCTGGCAAAGCGAATCCCCACCACAACAGTGGAAAGATGGTGTAATTTTCAAACTGCCTAAAAAGGGCGATATGTCTGATTGCAATAATTGGCGTGGTATCACTCTATTGTCAGTACCAGGAAAACTTTTTTGTAGCATGTTACTTGAGAGATTGAAAAAGGCGATAGATGAAAGGCTCAGAGAAGAACAAGCAGGCTTCAGACCAAAACGGTCATGCATAGACCACATTTTCACCCTTAGAATAATCATTGAAGACTCCGTAGAATTCCAGTCGAAATTAATCACCAACTTTGTCGACTTTCAAAAAGCCTTCGACAGTATCCACCGTCCTTCACTTTGGAATCTACTTAACATCTATGGTTTTCCTACCAAATATACCAACGTCATAAAATCTTTCTACAAAGAAACACGTTGCTGCGTAAGAACAGAAACAGGCAACTCTGACTGGTTCTCAGTCGAAACAGGAGTGAAACAGGGTTGTGTCTTATCACCGATGCTTTTTGGAATAGCTATCGATTGGGTCATGCGCAAATGCACAAACAACACAAATATGGGTATCCATTGGGTTGACAAAATTCTAGAAGACCTGGACTTTGCCGACGACATAGTGCTTTTGAGTTCAACACACCCGGATGCCCAAGAGAAAATAAACCACCTCCAAAATGTTTCAGGGCAAATTGGTCTCCAAATTAACACCACAAAAACAAAGACTATTGATCTTACGAACAGTTCAGATGACACCAAATTGAACAGCTACGTTCTTGAAAAAGTCAACAGCTTCACATACCTAGGAAGCAAAATGACATCTACAGGGGACTCAACACCAGAAATATCATCTAGAATCGCACTGGCATCTAGTGCCTTCAATAAACTGTCAAACATCTGGAAGTCAAAGACACTCAGCAAACACACAAAACTTAAAATCTTCAACTCTTGTGTGATTCCAGTGTTAACGTATGGATGTGAAAGTTGGAAATCAACGGTAGCTTTAGATAAAAAATTAGACAATTTTGAGAACAAATGTCTTAGAAGACTTCTAAACATCCACTGGACAGACTTCAGAACCAATTCGCAAATAAGACAAGAGACTAAGCAAGATACAGTATCCAATTTCATAAGAAGACGCCGTTGGAACTACATCGGCCATGTACTCAGAATGGACAAGTCAAGACTCCCCTACCAAGCCCTCATATGGTCACCAGTAGGGAAAAGAAAACGGGGAAGACCAAGAGAGACCCTGCGTAGAACCATCATTAGAGAAGGCTCATTCAACGGCCAAGCAAATATCCAAGATCTACAACAGATAGCAGCGAACCGCCAGGCATGGAGAGACAGGACTTCTGCCCTATGCGCCGCCTTAGGCTCAAGAGGAAAGACTAACTAACTAACTAGGTTGCCGGTATGTCTTTCTGGGAATGCCCAGGGAGCCAATCCATATGGGAGCAATGCAGACTCGCTCTAAGACGAAAACGGAAGAGGCAGACGCAATTGTGACTAACCCAATGCCGGGGGAGCTACGAACTGCCCAGAGTGAGGATGATACTTTACGTCCTTGCTACAAAAAGCTGCAGAAAAGTGCTGATCCACCAGGACGGGGGCAGTACTACATGAAGAATAGGATACTCCACAGGAGAGTAGGAAGGGGAGACAACCTATACGGTCAGTTGGTCGTCCCGAAAGCTCACCGATCCCAGATTCTTCATATGGGGCATACCATCTCCTTTAGTGGACACATGGGTATTGTCGCCACCATGCAGCGGATTTCCTGCCACTACTATTGGCCGGGAATGACAGATGATGTGCGTCGGTATGTGAAGTCATGCCCTGAGTGCCAGAGGGTGGCACCGAAACACTGGACAGCACCGGTGGTGTTGGGTGAGATGCCCATCATGAACTCTCCTTTCGAGAGGGTAGCCATCGATATCGTGGGTCCACTTCCCAGGACTAGGAAGAGGAACATGTATATACTCACCATGGTGGATTGCTGTACAATGTGGGGTGAAGCTATACCGTTGACCACGATTGACTCGAAAAGAGTGGCGGACGCACTGATGGAGGCCTTTACCAGATTAGGCTTTCCGGATCAAATTCTGACGGACAATGGATCTCAGTTTTGTGGAAAACTCATGGAGGAGGTATTTAGGGTGTTTCACTCTAACCACATACATACCAGCCCTTACCACCCTCAAGCCAATGGACAAGTAGAGCGTTTCAACGGCACGTTGATGACAATGCTCAGGAAACTAGCGCAGGAAAAACCTGATAGGTGGGATGAATATATCCCAGCAGCACTCTTTGCCTATCGGGAAGTTCCTCATGGCTCAACAGGACTACCACCCGCTACGTTGCTGTTTGGTCGTCCAATCAAAGGACCGTTGGAAGCCATGTTGAGGAGTTGGACTGAAGAGGGGACGTTAGAAGAAGTGATCTCATCCTATAAATACGTGAAGGAACTGAAAGAAAAACTCCACAAGGGATGGACTCTGGCAAATCAAAACTTGAAAAAGGCCAGGAAAAGACATGCGGCTTACTACAACCGTAGGTCTAAAGAAAGATCTCTAGAGGTGGGAGATAAAGTCGTGTTGCTACTCCCAACGGGAAACAACAAACTGGAGATAGGTTGGCAAGGACCATTTCCCGTGGAAAGGGTAATATCCAGAACCAACTATCAGATCCGGATCCGGGGAAAGTCGAAGATTTTCCATATCAATCTCTTGCGGAAATACGAAGAGAGACCCGGAGACAAGGCAGCTCACCTCATGGCAATGGCAGTTGCAGTGGAGACAGAAGTGGGAACCAGCGAGGGCAGGGAATATCCCTTAGTACACCAGGAAACTTATAGGGATGTGGAAGTGAACCCTGATCTGACCTCCCAGGAGAGGGAAAGGATAACCCAGGTTCTCAAGTCTCATAAGGAGATACTGACTGATAAACCAGGACGAACGAGGTTGGTTGAGTTCGAGATGACTTTGACCACACAGGAGCCTGTTCGCCAAAAGGTTTACCCAGTGCCATTCTCTAAAGAAAAGGCCCTGGAGGAGGAAATAAAAAAACTGCTGGAGGATGACGTGATTGCACCATCCACATCCCCATACAATGCGGGGGTAGTTTTGTTACGCAAACCAAGTGGAGAACACCGGTTGTGTATAGACTACCGACTTCTGAACAGTCACACACAATTTCAGGTGGAACCTTTGCCGAATCCAACTCAGTTATTCGCTAGGCTCCATAAGGCTCGGTACTTTTCAAAGGTGGATCTGAGTCGGGGGTACTATCAGATACCAGTCAAACAGGAGATTCGACCACTGTTAGCTTTCAGTACACCCAGTGGACACTACGAATTCAAGGTCATGCCCTTTGGACTCAGCAATGCACCCAGTGTGTTTACACGCATGATGAGGACTTTACTAGATCCGTTACAGGATCCATCCATCATCTCATTCATGGATGATATTCTGATTTCCAGTGACAGCTTGGATGACCACTTACAATCCTTGGAGAGAGTGTTTAATAGGCTCACGGAAGCAGGGCTTACTGCTCGTCCAACCAAGTGCATGATTGGTTACCAGACTCTGGAATTTCTAGGTCACACCATCACTCCAGGACACATTGTCCCAGAAGAGAAGAACCTGGAGAAAATCAGAAATGCACCAAGGCCAAAAACGAAGAAGGATGTGCGATCTTTTCTCTCGTTGTGTGGGTTCTACCACAAATTTATCCCACATTTCACGGAACTGGGAGCTCCGTTGACGGAAACTTTGAAAAAGGGATTACCGGATCAAATCATTTGGACACCAGAATGTGAGAATGCCTATAGTCAGTTAAAGGAGGCCTTGGTCAGCAAACCTGTATTACAGCTCCCTGACCTTTCCAAACCATTTGTGTTGAGAACGGATGCGAGTGCGATTGGAATTAGAGCCGCTTTGTTACAGGAAGGAAAAGACGATGCTTCGGTTTTGACACCTGTAGCATACGCAAGTAAGAAACTTCTACAGGCGGAGAGGAATTATTCAACCGTCGAGAGAGAGTGCTTGTCCCTTGTATGGGCAGTGCAAAAATTTCAGCCATATTTGTATGGAGTTAAGTTTCGGGTCCAGTCGGATCATCAGCCCCTGATGTTCCTGGCTACTTCTCAGAAGCTCAACGCACGTTTGATGCGGTGGTCGTTGTTACTTCAACCGTATAATTTCACAGTAGAGTACATTCCTGGGAAGGAAAATGTTGGAGCGGACTTCTTGTCAAGACACCCAGCTCCTGAAGAAGAGGAATGAATCATCTGGATTTAACTCATGGTGGAGAAGAGTGAGATGGACTACTCTCTTAAGAGGGGGCCTATATCACGAGCTCGCCATGAGTTAACCAGATAATAATACCGACGTTTGCGTGGCGTATATTTTCTAGGCCACAACAGTCGTACTAACAGAGTAAACACAGCTGCACAGGTTACATCGTGTCAGCCCATAAACACATTTGGTGGTGAGTGAGAAGGAATGGATACATCGAGTTGGCAGTTCATTAACAGTTAGAATCACATATGATTGTCGGCTTAGGATATGGAATGGTTCCGTTTGTCATCTATACTGCCGGACATCAGACGGAAATGGCTGCTGGGATTGTCACCACGGAACAGAAGATTGACAGTTTATCAACAGGTCGGAAGTGCCCGACTAGGGAGAAAACAGTGCATCTGTCAATTCTTGGTTTCCGGCACATCGAGAGGATTGACGGGGTTATTTGCAACTCTTTGTTGTAACTCGACAGAAACTCGCTGGCTTGTTTGAGAATCTAAACTATTACTGACAACTTTGACAGGACTAAAGCCAGGAAAATGGATTCTTGACACGGGATGATCTGCCACTGTGCCACCTGTGTGGGGGCATAACGGATAACGTCACGTGGCCAACTTTGGTAGTTTGCCATATAAACCCGAGTTGGGATCAACTAGGGTGGACTTGAAAAATGCTCTAGTCAGAGTGCCAGGGCACTGCAGTGCTTAGTGGAAATAATATCTACCGTGTGTTAATTAGTGACTTAATCTTGCACGTGCCTATAATGGCAGATGTAGATATGATTGATAGGACTGCAGTAGTGCCATTTAAGGTATAACCTATTATAATATATTCGTTATAATTACTTTAGGCAGTAGCCTTGTTAAACTATAGTGTGATGATTAGCACTGTTAGTGGAAACTAGCTAGAGTAGTGAAGTGATACTTGGCTCTGTTAGCTAAAATAGATTAGTGAAGTGTTGATAAGCTTTACTAGTTGAGAATTGAGTAATGAGGGATAATTGGGATCTTCCCGTAGGTGTCCCTGGTGGGCGGGGTTCCGCATTCTGTTTGCTGATTTTTTCTTTGTCATAGCCTGATTCGGCTCTAGGTGGGTAGCTAATCTGCTCTATGACTAAGTCTAGTTAGCTAAAGATCATTAAGCAAGGTGATAGGCTTACACTCAGCCGAAGGGATCAGTGACTAGTACTATCACCAGATGTGTTGTTTCTATCCTAGGTTCCCTACCAGATCCAAGGAAACTCTACAAGTTTTGGGAAAGAATTAAAAAACCCATTCGGAAGAACACCAGTTCAACAATCAATAAAGTTGCATACAGAACGTAACTAAAGCTAGAAGGAAGTTGATTCACCAAAGAGAGTGATGCGTACTGATGCACCACACAGCATCAGGCAGTAGTAACGAACTGAAAACATTAAGTCTAATAATTACATAGTGTGATATAATCTCGTGTAATAGAACACAAGACTTGATACTTGAGGCTAGATAGACACGAGGGAGGATCCAGTACAGTAACAATTAACATTAGTAACTGTGTACACACTACAAAGGACTTGTGCAGTTTTTTTTTTAAGGAACGATAGGAACGGACATTGTGTAGGGTGCAACCGGTCCATGATTAACTGTTAATACCACCGGTGTCTATTTCGGATGATCATGAAATTGGATTACCAGAGGTCTACAGAGGCAAAGCAGTATCCGGCAAGATGGTTTCGGCACTGGGTGAGCTGTACATGTTCTGACGTAACGTGCTGTAGTCTATCCTTGCTGGGATCAGCTGACTGGGTTGTTGTCTGAGAGTCAGAGTCTACACACTTTATAGAAGACGTCACACATTTTCTTCACATACACGTCTCATATACGTTACACTTTTATTTTAATAAATTAATCTTTATTAATTTTTAGAAGCAAGAGTTGTTGAGTATGTTGCGTTGGGGAAGTATGAGAAGGGGGCATAGTACGACAGTGAGAGAGTGATAGGAAAAGGTGTCCATAGGCTGATGGAGTGTGTTGGACGGAAGCTGGTGGATTCTCCAGAATATTGAGAGGGAAAAAAAAAATATTATAATGTGGGTGTCGGCTCTCTTCACTCCAGGGACGGCACTGTAAAGGAGGACACGACACCAAACACCAATCTTCTTTCGTTACAGTTAAAGAGTATTGCGACTGTGAACTTTGACCCAAAGCTGATTACAGTATTTCATTGAGGTGGGGTGCGGCAGTGAACTTTGACCCAAAGCTGATTATTTCATTGGGTGGGCGAAAAAGTTAAAGACCACTTTCATTGTACACGGATGTTGCACCAAATGATAATAAATAAATGTGCGTCATCCAGAATTACATAACAAACTGTTTACCAGAATCACACAACACATGTGTGTCTACCAGAATCATACAACATATGTGAAATATGTGTGTCTACCAACCCAAAAGCAACACAACATTTTTGTGGGTAGTTTTCTCATTTTGAAAATGTTCCTGGGCAAATTGCCTACTGGCTGGTCTCTGTAACCCTCACGATTTGTGAGCCGCTTACCACGCGTTTGAAACACAGCGGCGACCGATTTGGCAGCAGACCGTGTCGCGCTGGGGTTTTAACGTGGTATGGGAGTTGGTCGTTCAGAAAGCAATGACAAACTACTGAACCTAAAACTTGCCAAGACATTAGCAACAGCAGTAAAATGCTGCTGACAGCCATGTCCTGTAAAAAGGATATGCAAAAAAAAAAAAAAAATGCCTACTGGGCATGTTGTTTTTAAATGTCTAACTGCTGGGTCCATGGCTAAAGGCTTGCGAACGCGGTTCGTGAGCCGGGTACCAGGCGTTCGAAGCTCAACTGCGACCGATTTGTGCAGCAGACCGTGTCGCGTTGTGTTATAACGTGCTGGTATGGGAGCCGGTCGTTCAGAAAGCAATGGGAAACTACTGAACGTAACACTTGCCTAGTACATCAACAGCAGCTGAGAAATGCTGGTGTTGACTTCAACGTCCCGTAAGGGATATGCAAAACTGCCGGGGTACTTTTAACGCACATCAAACCTCCTTGTTTTTTCGACCTTGTCTGATACTAGATGTCTGATCTACTACCCTAGGATCAGAGAAGTATATATTATTTTCATATTTTTTAAAAACAATAAATAAATAAATAAAATAAAACATGAAGGTGAAATTGATCATGCACAAGTAAGAGGCGGAATTCGTACCTCTGGGAGTCTTTTGTTTATTTCAGGAGAATAATAATATTAACTGATTCAGCACCAAATAAAAAGTAGATTTGGACCAAACATCGTGCACAATCACATGAACAAATATTATAATGTAAATTTCAATTAACTGAGAATTAAAACTGGGGAAGATACTACGAAACAAAACAAATAACACATTGACATCGGTGTGACGATATATTATCTCTCTGTCCAAATGGGAAGTCACATTTGGCGATGTATTATCCTTCGGCATTGAATTAGTTAAAGTAATGTCATGGCTGGTACTGTCGTTAGGGTGCAAAGTATTAGATCGTCACCTATACTAGGTCCACCAGTGTCTTACATGGGCCTTATTCGGGGGGGGGGGGGGGGGGCAAAGATTAGTCACGGTGGATACCTAATGTGCAATTCGTAAAAGGCGACGTACTTATACGGGTTGATCTGAGACTAGAAAATTTCTACTGGCTACCTCATAATGTGGGACAAAATAGAGACATCCTCCCAATCATGATAGACCTGTAAAGAGTAAGGCAGATGTGATTGTGGACAGGACAGTGCGGTAGATTTTCTCAGTATGATGCTTCTAAGAATTCACAATCTCCGTATTGTAAGTGGGATACGAGTATCCATTGGCATTGGCATTACCCATTACCATCCGCTTTGCATCGTCACGAGTCACTCAGGGTTTCCGCCAGTCTAGCTCTTCATGTTGTCTGCCCAAATGTAACCCTATTTTCCTCTTGCACGCTGTTAATCACTAAATAAGATGAATAGCGCATAAATGCCTTTGTATATTACAGACGGGTTCTAAGAATATCTTGGATACAGAAAAGAACAAATTCATCCATACGACAAGAGATGAATGAATATTGAAGAAGATTGGCTACAAAAGACGATAAACAAAGAACACTGAAATATTCTGGTCACTTGAAACGTCATGAAAGTTTTGAGAGAACAATAATGGATGGGTAAAAGCTCGGGAAGAGAGGAAGAGGGAGGCCAAAGAGAAGATGGGTGCATAATGTGGTGGATGATCTCCTGATTCGCATATCGGACGCGAGACATCTTGCTTATGACCGAGAAGTTTTCCGGAAGGTTGTGATAGGAGCGATGTTCTGCAGACGACATGCTACTGAATGAATGAATGAATGAATGAATGAATGAATGAATGAATGAATGAATGAATGAATGAATGACACTGTCAATCTCCAAACAAGGAACACGGGGCTTTTGAGTTTAAATTTCTTCTTCTGCTGCGTTCATCCGGAGTGGTCTTTTCCGGACGTGATTGCGTTGTGCCTGTTTACAGCAGAGCTGCGTTCTTGAGCCGTTAGGCCGACACATCCGACTTCCTCGGGCATTTGTTGACAGAGGTTAACCTTCCCGGGGAGTTTAAATATCTTATATTGTAAAACATTTCTTAGAATATCGTAGACCAAGAAGAAGAAAAACATTGAAAATACCAAATCATCAAAGATGACCATCGAAGAAAACTGGCACATAAACTGTATTTTTTTTTTCCCCGCATATCCTTTACAGGACATCGCTGTCAACACCATTTTTCTAGGCAAGATTACGCTAAGTAGTTTGCCATTGCTTTCTAAGTGGCCGGCTCACTGATCCCGTAAGTCACAAACGCGGTGAGAACCGCTACAAATTCTCGCGCGCTGCGAGACTCTACGTGGATAAACGGGATTATGGAGAAAATCATTTAACACCTCGGCCAGGGAGACCGGCAAAACTGTATTTAGTCTGGGAAATTAAGATACTTTGGCTGTATTTAACGTCGTAGTGTCAAGAACAGAACAGTCAAATAAGGCATGGTTCCGGGTAGAAGAGGCAGTCGGCGACCAGCACGAAGATAGACACAGGCATATTTCTCTGTCTTTCTCTTGTTCTTTTTCCCCTCAGTCTTGCCAGGTGTCACCAAGTTCTCTAGTTTATTTCTTCTCATAACGTGCCCAACAATATTTGACTATTTGCATCTATTTTTTCAAGTCAATTTACGGTTTTCATTTTCTTCTTGTAGGACTTCATTGGTTTGTCTGTCTGTCCTTGGTATTCTTTGATGGCGAGGGACACCGGTAATAGGGGAAATTAATCCACATGCTAAAATTAGTCCTGTGCACTAGAAGTAGTAACACATGTATGTAGTACGCTTAAGTTCAAAGACAGCGCCCCCCCCCCCCCAAAAAAAAAAAATAAATAAATAAATAAATAAATCTCATTGGACGACAATGAACACAATCAGAGCTATCCAATAGGAATTCATTACGGACGCAGAGGTGTTTCCAAGGCACCAGGGCCAGGTTTTATGCTGGCCAAGACCCACTAACAAGTCCTAGTCGTGCGTCCTGTGCAACAGGTCTCTTCAGGGTCCTGGCTGACGTAGTAGCATCGCTGATTCTTCCGAAGTCGGAGAGTATCTGCCTGTACGGCGAGGAACCATCAGTCTGCACACCAATAAGCCAGACATGGGACAACGGATACTCACGCAAACTCCAGTCCTGTATGACATCACACCAGGGGCGTCACTAGGGGGGTGCGGGGGGTGCGGGCCGCACCGGGTGACACCATCAAGGGGTGACACCAAAATAAAAAAATTGCAAATTTGACAAAGCAGACATAGCTCTGTCTAGTCGGGTTTCATAACCGTTCATTGTTAATTTTAGAAATTTTAATGTTAAATAACAAAAATTTAACTTTGTCCGAGTTTGTCGAAGTACTTTATTTATGTTTTACCTGAAGTATTGAAGTTATATTGTTCAATTTGTTTTCTTTCTTATGTCCTTATTAACTTTTTGACTTATTTTACAAACATTACTATATGCGATTATATATGGTACAGGAACACTCGGAAGAAGACCATGGTGAAAGTCTAGAGGGGTGACACCAAGAGTTTACCGCACTGGGTGACACCAACCCCAGTGACGCCACTGCATCACACTGATGTTGGACAACAGGATGTCTTCATCCGACATACAGGACTTCGCGCTGGAGTTCACAGCCAGCGATCGCAAACAAGCAAACATTACGGAAGAAGATGGGTCATTACGGAAACTAGGAAAATAAAATATTCTGGATGTATAAAAAATGAATTTCTGGACAAGATAATTTTACAGGAAGGCGTACCGGAGACGCGGAAAAGAGTCACGCGACAGCTGGGAAAGAGTCGAGATATTTCTGAACCGATGAAGACATAATGTATTAGATCACCTTTTGAGCATCTGTGTCATTTTCATTTTAATTTAATTAAAACGATGTTTTTTAACTTAAAAAATAATAGATGAATTCATGATGTGAGAGATAATTTGCACGTGATACCAATAGAAGCAGGACATCTGGCTTATGACAGAGGGAAACATCCAAAGGCTGATACAGGGGAAATATTTTCACAAGACAATCCACCGTATGATGATCGTAGTGTTTTGTTTTTTGTCCTTTGTTTTTTAAGTTGCATATCCATTACAGGATGTTGCAGTCAATACCAGCATTTTACAGCCGTTGTTGATGTCTTGGCAAGTTTTTACATTCATTAGTTTGCCATTGCTTTCTTAACTACCGGCTCTCATACCAACACGTTAAAAGCAGCGCGACACGGTCTGCTGCCAAATCGGTCACCGCTGTGATTGTAAAAATCCGCCCCGATGCAGATTAGAACTTAAAACCACCTGGCCGACAGCATATAGCCCCTACACTCAGTCGACTTCCTTGTTTAAAGCGTATTTAGACATGAAAAAGGCAAGATTTCTTGATTATAGTGGAGCATTCTAACGAAATATGTGTGTCCATGGATTTGAGAGGCCGAACATTTTTTGAAACTAAAGGGGGACAATCTAATACAGAATGAATGGTCTCATTGTTCCAAGAGACATAACTCTCACTGTAAAACTAGAAATGTTTGTTTGTAGATTCTGACAAAAAGCACTTAATGTTTGAATAGGATACATTCTATTCCTAATAACTTGCAAGTTCTAAATGCAAATAGGATTTAATCTTTGCGGAGAATTAATGTTTAGAAAAATAAATATAATGTAGTCATTACACAAACACCCAGAGAATCTTGCTGCATTCGTCGTCTAAGGTCTGATGTGCTATAACTGCAGGGCATATACCATGATCAATAAGGTTTCTCTTCACAACGTTAAAAAAAAAAAAAAAATTTCGCCTTTGCGAATACGATCGTGGTGCACTAGACTGTAAATTCGTCTTTAATTTCTATGGAGTTTTAGAGTGGTTATTTCCCCCGGTACTCGTTAAAAATTAGGGGTATATTTTAGATAAGTTAGAATTTTATTCTAAAAGAGGTGAACTTTATTTTTGCATAACGGATATTCCGGATTTTGTGTTTATTTTCTTTGGAGTTGATTTTCTGGATATTTATCTGGAATTATTATCGGAAACAACAATTTCAAGATGTATTCAAATACCACCGAATTCGCGGTCCCGACAAACGACTACGAAGTTCAGCAACTTCATTGGAAGGGAACCATAGTGTGTTCCATTACTGGTCCCGGGGCTGCCGCTAAAGCAACACCGGTACTAATCATGAGTGCCCTAACTGGTCCAGGAGGTATACCTTTTGGGGGAATCGACGGCAAAACGTTTTCTCTACCAAAACTAGTGACATAAGCCTGGGTCATTGACAATGAGTTGAGTGACCGGGCATGAGAAAGAATGGGTGAAAGTGGGAGACAGTAAAGTGACTGACCTGGCTATGAGAAAAAACAGCCAGTCCTGAGAAATAAAATAGTGAGGGTAGAGAAAAACCCCTAGGGTGGATGGGGCGAGAGATAGTGTACTTGTGTGTTGAAGTCAGGAGACTTCAGGGAGTTGAGTTTTAGACACCGAACGAGTCGGTAGTCCGGTAGTCGACGGAGAACTGTGTTGTGTGATTCTCCGAGCTGTGAATGCAGTCCTAAAACCCAGAGTGGGTTACATAGTGAGCAGAGGCTCCGACCCAGTGGGTGGGTCGTATTGTGTGAGATCCAGCCGTGGATAGTAGCTGGACTACATGTCTATGAATTTGAGATTCAGCAGGCCGTGAGAAGGCATTGATGTGTGCGTGTAGAGTTGTGAGGAATATATATCTCTTCGGTGGATTACATTGTGTTCTGGATTTATAAACATGTTCCGTTTGTCCGTGGGTCTGTGTTATTTCTGTAATAAAGGATTATGTGCGCCAACTGAATCTTGTTTAATGACTGGTGAATGTGCACTGCGGGGGTGAGTTATATTGCAAGACAGTTAGATAGCTCAATTGACACTCCAGGAGTATCGTTACCTAGACAACGACCATCACACGACCATATCACGAACATATCATCGTAAGAACTTCGTGATATTATCATCAAGAACGTCATGTGAAATCTGGGATCTCTCCGGTCAAGGACGACGGGGATATATTGTTTATCTGGGAGCTATCCGGTCAAGAACTATATAGACATTGTTGGCATTTTGGTTATCTGTGAGCTCGTCGCTTAGTAAGGAGTATCTGGATGGCTCGTCCTTTCAAGAAACCCATTGTATTATAGACATTGTTGTCATATTGAGATATCTGTGGGCTCTTCGCTGAGAGAGAAGTTATTATCTGGTGACTTCGTTCCATCAAACTAGCAAACCCTTGACAATTTGGATTGTGTGGCTTCAAGAGGGTAATGTGAACTCTGTGTGTGTGCGCCAGATAATTCACACAGACAGACGGGAGTAAAAACTCAAGCTAGCAGACAGTTCAAGTGAAGTTCACGACAGGTAAATTTGATACCAGACAGTAGTGCTCAAGCTAACGGAAAACCAGGATTAATCCAGAAGGTGGTGGAATATACTACGTGTGTGTGTGTAAGACCGCACATCGGGAAAAACTGTCAGCGCGTGTTAAGAAGACATGGCACAGATCAACTGAGAGAGGGGACTACTGTGACGGGGTTAGTCACTAGTCACAAACAGCGCGTTGGTGAATACGCAGCACAAAAGTCTGCGCGGCAAGACGGGCTGGACATTATCGCTGTCGGTGATAAAGACAGGATTGAGAATCAAACATATTGACAGGTGTGTGTGGCGAGGGAACGCACTGTGTTGTCGCAAGTTGACTGGTCAAGATTTGTCGACGCAGTTAATAGGACGGGTGGAGACACCAGCGTCCAGGTACTGGGGAAGTACATGTTTGAAAAACAGAGAAAATTGACAGTCGCTGATTCACCGGAAAGATACGACGGGGGAGAGTTACGTTACCCCTACCACAGCCGTGCGGGGGCAGAAGTGGAAAGTGTTTGTGTATGACTGAAAAGTTTCCGGGCATTTTACAGACAGATTAAGTGTGACTTTCCACGGAGTTAAAAGAGCAGCAGGGTGGGGCTGTCAAGGTTGTGTGGAAACTGTTTTTATGGGGGAATTTTTCACTGAGGGTGATAAAGAGAAATTGAGGTGACATTGTGAGTTGGGGGTGGAAGGAGTAAAGGTACTCAGGAAAATTGCCATGGCCTATTGTGGTCAAGATGACTCATTCTGAATGAACAAAACAAGGTTGATGTGAAAGAAAGCCAGACTTATGTTTCGTCTTTGTTCAAGCCCTTTGTGACCATTAATCTGTTATGAGCAAACATTTTACAACGAAGTGTCATCTCCGCAACGAAGGTAGAAAGACGTTTGGATTATTACTTTGGGGCCATCACGTCCAAGGAAAGTACAATAACGTGACTGGACTGTGTCGAGACAGAACATTGTGGATAATCAATCATCATCAATTTTTTCGACGGTTTGAACTTGTGATCACCATGTAAAATTAAGTCACCACGCAGCAAATTTGGAATATCGTAGACATTTCGGAACATTTACCAATATAAATTCCCAGCATAATGTGAAAAATTATTTTTTTTTAAACGAACTTTTGGCGACGTATTAATAAGCATACATTGGTCGGCCAACCATCTGAACATTTTTGTTTGCTCTCATCGTTTTAACTGTCGGTATCGTTTGTGGACTTATATATATGGATATGTTTTACATGTAGTTGTTGATAGGCACTTTTTGCGATCTCTATCTACATCAGGATAGGCCTTGTGAAACGTGGTTATTTCTGGTGCTTAAGATATTGGTTTGTAAGGAAAACGTTAATGAGTTAGCGTGTCGTGCAGTGGCATTGGAATAGTCCTAACCAATATCTAGAGCCGAGTTGTCTGACGTCAGATTTGTGTATATTTTTACGCGATAATTTTTTTCCCTTTCTCTTTCTTCTTTTCGTTATATTTACATATGATATTTGTTGTGGTCGGATATATGTGATTATTGTGATCTTTCGTCATTTCTACTGTCTAGTGGTCGGTGTCAGTTTATATTTATATATTACGCGCACAGTTGTGGTTTTACATGGGCATGTCAATGTTTGTGGTTTTTATTTCTATGTAATCATCTGTATGCGTGTCCTAGCCTATGCGTCTAGCGTTTTATAGGCACCACTTACTGTTATCATACATTTGTTTGTATATGTA
>JACEFZ010019531.1:0-60000 GCA_014155875.1 Cepaea nemoralis
AACTATCACCCTTATTGAAACATCCACATATACCCATGTCCGCAAAACGACAGACAATAAACAGCATATTCACACCAACCCTATGCTACCAATCTCAAATTTGGGACTTTATTCAAATCACACTTTCGCAAAATCAACACCTGTGAGATGAAATGCATGAGGAAAGCTGCCAACAATCCGACACCGAGTAAGAAATGCTGTTATCAGACAGACAGTGGGATCAATAGCCTGTGCCACATTTATTGAAAGACAGAAGATCAAGTGGTTTGGCCATGTCGTTAGTATGCAACACCAACAACTACCATCACTGATCCTACACCAAAGATCATCTACGACGAGAGCAAGAGGACGCCCAAGAAGAAAATGGATTGACGACATAAAGACATTGTACAATCACACGGATTGACACTATCCAGTGCCGCCCATCAGGCGCTGGAGCGCAAATTATTCCTCACTACGACGCTTGGTGGCTTACGTGGCTGATACGAATAATATTTCTGTGGTTCTTGCACATTTCTGATTTCCTTTCTTTGTAAGAAGTTTGTTAGATGCATATTTTATTTTACAGAACATCATAGTCAACCGCACCTTTTTTAGCTGCTTGTGCATCATTGGGAAGTTTGCGTTCAGTAGTTTGCCATTGCTTTCTGAACGACCGGCACTCATAACATTGTATGATAACCAACGTAAGGAGGTCACTACCAAATCGCCCGCAGCTGTGTTTCGAACGTGGTATGCAGGATTACGAATTGCGTCCGTAATCCCTTCGCTACAAAGTCGGCTATATCATTTTTAGTTAACCAGCACTGTGCCGAAGGGGTCATGAACGCAGTTCGTAATCGTGCCTACCGCGTTTGAAACACAGCTTCGGGAAATTATTGTTCTGTTCTATAAAAGACATCACCCCCCCCCCCCCCCCCAAATAAAAAATAATCATATATTATGACTGTTCCGAGATGGCTGTACCAATTCACTTGTTTAAGAATGTTCCCATTTACCTGGATGTTCAATCAATCAATCATGTGTCATACCAGAAAGCGTGGGCGGTCATGACTCGCCATTTCACTCGATCACCAGAGTCGTGGATCAGCTCAGTGTTCCTGTCTCGTCCATGCCATGTGGCCAAGCCATTCAGGTATTTTCTCTTGGTCTTCCTCTTGGTCTGTTCCCTTCGATCTTGCCAGTTGTCACTAAGTTCTCCAATCCATTTCTTCTCACAACATGTCCAAACAATTTTGACTGTCTACGTCTAATTTCTCTAATCAGTTTACGATTTTCATTTGTCTCCTGTTGTACTTGGTCATTGGTTTTTCTGTCTGTCCATGGTATTCTTTAAATTTTCCTCAGAAACCACATTTCCGCAGCCATCATATGTTTTTCATTGTCAAAGTTTCACATCCATACAAAAGAACAGGCTGTATGTATCCCCTCAACACTCTTTTTCTCCTTTCAATTGACATCTTTTTATTGGTCAAAATGTTTTTCATCTTGCTAAAGGCTACTTTCGCCATGGCGATTCTTGTTCTAATCTCTTCAAGGCATCTCCCATCAGATGCCACTTGGATGTTATGTTGTGATATTTGTTTTCTCCTTAAATTAAATAATTATAAATAACTAGGACGCTTTTGAGATGTTTTGTTATCGTAGGATTGTGTTATTATCGTAGAATGTGATCGTATCGTGGGATTGTGATAAAATCTGGTGCAGTTTAATCGAGCCTTGAACCTTTAAACATTTAAATTGGTCATAAAAACACACTTTTGATTTTCTGTTCATAAATACGACACCTAATTAAGCATTCCTACTCCATATAAACATAATTTGCTCCGTACGATCTACATGTGGGATTGTTCTATGTTAAGAAATACAGTCAAGCTTACCTTTGTCATTACCACATTTTAGAATTTCAAATTCTTTAATTATCCAACGCTTTGTATACTTTAGAGTTTCAATATATTTTTAGATTTGTACAAACATATTCCATACCAAATTCAGCATTTATATGACCGAGAGGTAACACTTTTTGTTTCGTTTGTTTATTTATCTTTTCTTATTTTTATTTGTTTGGGATTTAATAGTTGACGTGCTCATTCAATTAATTAATTGAAGATATTGATTAGCGTTGAAAGAAGACAGCGAGGAAAAGATACTAGAGGGTGAAACTATTGTGACCAATCGATATCGAGTCAGAGAACATGGCTCCACTATAATAACACATGGCAAAAATAAATCGATATTATGCGCTTAGTTAGGTCTGTCTTTTCAAGTTTTCGTCAAACGTATTCAATTCGGTGCGAAAATACCGCAATTAAATGCATTTGTACTCTATGGTGTCGAGGCTGTGTGAAAGTGAAACCAAATCGATGTACATAATGGGGTATTGATATTCCCTGGCAACTCACGTTGGTTGGCAAATTGCATTCGCCTGCTTTGAACCCGAGCGTAGTTCTTACACGTGTTACTATTTCCAGTGCACTGGGTTGATTTTTGCGCGTGGATTAGACAATTACAAGTGTCCCTCGCCATCTGGCGAACCCATTCTGACTACTGAGTGTACTTGTAATGTACGTCCCCAAGTCAAGGACGAGAAGATTACATTGTGGTCCAATTGACTGGCGTAAAAGTTGAAACAGCAACTTCAGCATCAGCACACCGGAAGTTTAAGAACAAGCGCTCTTATCCATTCGGCCATGACAACCTTCAGAGCTGCAGTTGTTAGACGATCACTCACCACAACTTTAAGTAAAATACAGTTTGGGACATAACAACAGAATTGGTGATACACGCCGATTAGCTTTTCGTGGGGAAATACTAGGCAAAAGAGGCCGAGAAATGCAGAGACATGGATATGTGGGATGGTTAAACAAATGGATAAAAATATAACAGTAACAGCAATAACGGTATATACAACACCAACTTCGGACAACTGAGAGAATTGGAGAGTCATGATTGTTGACGTCTGATTCCGTCACACATCAGAGGAAGCAGATCGTGAAGAGCTTTCCGGACACAAACCGACTGTGCCGGCTGTGCGGGATGGTGTTAGATTCCCCAGTTATTCCGTTAATGCTTTCTGTTTTTAATTCTTAGTTTTCATTGTATCTAAACATATGTGGTGATTGTGGTATGTTATTCGCGAGTAGCATTTTTTTTTTTTAAATATTAAATTGCTGTCAATGGAAAAGAAACAAAGTTTACAAGAAAATGTAGAACAGTAGCTTATATGTGAGTGACATATGCCTCGGTCATTGACATTGAGGTGAGTGACCTTTGTAGCAAGACTACGAGAAAAACAACCAGCCATGAAAAATAATGGTGAGGGTGAGTGCAGACCCCCAGGGTGGATGGAGCGAGAGACAGTGTATTGTTGTGTGAAGTCAGGGGATCGCAGGGATAGTTTAGGTTTGGACTCCGAGCTGATCGGGAGTCGAAGGATAGGAGCAGAGTAGAAAGAGAGCTCCGTCCTGTGTTGTGGTGTTCTCGGAGTTTTGAATGCAGGCCTAAAACCCAGTGGGGGTTGGATAGTAATGGAGGCCTGAACCCAAAGTGGGTTGGATAGTTAGTGGAGGCCAGACCCAGTGTGTGGGTTGTATTGTGTGAGGTTCAGCCGTGGATAGTAGCTGGATAACTGTTTTGCGGATTTGAGATTAAGCAGGCCTTGAGAAGACAGTGGTGTGTGCGTGTTAAGTTGTGAGGAGGATATGTATATTCTATGGATTATATTGTTTCTGGATATAGAGTTATGTTCCGTTTGTCCGTGTTCTTTCTGTATTAAAGGATTATGTGCGCCAAAGCAATCTTGTTCACTGACTGATGGATGTGTACTACTGGGGTGAGTTGCATTGTGAGACAGGTGGCTAGATCTACTTACACTCCATAGTGACATACAAGAAACATTGAAACCTAGACAACGACCATGTCACTCAGTTATTATAAAGAACATTGTGACATTATCTGGGAGGCTCGTCAGGTCAAGAAACCTATTGCCATATAGACATTGTTGTCATTCTGTTTATCTGTGAACTCGTCGATTAGAGAGGATACTAAGATCAGAGACATTAGTCGGATGCCCAATTACAACGACAATTATGGCACAAGGAATAAACACCATTTTCAGTAGACGGTCAATGCCAAAAGTGTCCGAGAAGTAATACAGAGTTCACGAGAAACCAGGTAAAAATAACATTTCTCACTCAGAGAGAGAGAGAGAGAGAGAGAGAGAGAGAGAGAGAGAGAGAGAGAGAGAGAGAGAGAGAGAGAGAGAGAGAGAGAGAGAGAGAGAGAGAGAGGTGGACAGCGGAGCGTATCCACGGTATAAAGACAAGATTTGCGCCTGGGTGAGAATTGGTGAGCAGATAACAGACAGTTCACGTGAAGGTCACGACAGGTAAATTTGATACCAGGCAGTATTGCTGAAGCTAGCAGACAGTTCACGAAAGGACACCACGGCACATCAAAAACAGCGCGCGTGGAGAAGACACGGCACAGATCAACGGAGAGTGTGGGGTGACGGGGTTGGTCACTAGGCACAAACACCGAGCACCACAGACAAAACTGTCAGGTTTAGACGACAGGCGCATGTGTTTATAGGTCAAAAGAAGGGGCGCTAGCAGACAGCACAGGTGAAAAGTCGCGTGGACAAAAAGGTGTTTGCGACAAGAGCGGGTCAGCACAGTTGGACAGTATCGCTGTCGGTGATAAAGACAGGATTGAAAATCAAAGATATTGACAGTCGTGTGTGTGCTGAGGGCAATGCACGGTGTGGTCGCAGGTCGACAGGTCAAGATTTGTCGGACGCAGTTAATAGGACGGGTGGGACACCAGCGACCAGGTACTGGGGAAGTACATGTTTGGAAAACTCTCGGGAAGGGGAGATTTACATGGATGTGTAGAATACACAGAATTTGATAGTTGCGGTTTCGCCGGAGAGGTGACCGACGGGGGTAGTAACAGTACCCCTACCACAGCCGTGCTGGGGCAGAAGTGGAAAGTGTTTGTGTATGACGGAAAAGTTTCCGGTCAGTTTACAGACAGATTAAGTGTGTATTATTGTGATAAAGAGTACTGAGGTACTGACTGAGGTTGACCTGCGTGGTCAAGGTCATGGACGGTGGAAAGTTACTAAAATTTTCCATAGGAGAACTGGATAAACAAGTTGTTTTGAACGAAAACCAGACTTTATGTTTCGTCTTTGTTGAACTGTTCTACTATTGTTATTATTACTCTGTCATGAGCAAACAATTTTACAACGAACGATTACGTGCCTTCTCCGCGGGAGTGGTCGCATTTCTTTGCCAATAAGGATTTATATATACAAGTTTAAAGCGCTGGACATTTGCTGCCATTTTTTTGTTGAACCTTATCGTTAAGTGTAAATCTATCACATATATGATACAACTTGGGACCATCTCCGCAACCAAGGTATAATAACGTTACGGATTGGGTTGAGAAAAGACGTTTGGATTATTACTTTGTTGTCACCACGTCCACGGAAAGTAACAACATATCAAAAGAACATTTTCTGTTGGGATTTACCGTCGTAAGATATTTCGGAACATTAACTTTAACCAACAGACATTTCCAGGATATTATTGGAAACTATTTCTAACAAATTAAGAACTTTTGCGACTGGTTAATAAGTACAGTATTGTCGACCAGCCATTTGGACATTTTGTTTGCTCTCATCGTTCTAACTGTCGTTATCGTTTGTGTATCTATATATGTATATGTTATTACATGTAGTTGTTGGATAGGCATTTTTTGCAATTTCTATCTAAATCAGGATAGGCTTGGCAAAACGTGGTTCTTGTGCTTACGATATTTTTGTAAGGACAACGCTAAAAAGTTAGCGTGGTCGTGCATTGGCATTGGGGTCCTAACCAATATCTAGAGCCGCTGTGTATGACGTCAGAGTTGTGTATATTGTTAATTAAGAGTGTTTTTTTTTGTTTTCATAATATTTGCATTTGATATTTGTTTTCTTCGGATATATGTTATTATTGTGATCTTTCGTCATTTCTACTGTCTAGTGGTCGGAGTCAGTGTGTGTATATATATATATATATATATATATATATATATATATATATATATATATATATATATATATATATATATATATATATATATATATATATATATATATAACGCGCACTGTGGTCGTCCCACACAAGCTTGTGACTGCTACTGTGGTTTATTTCTTTGTGATCACCGTCTCCGTGTACTCAGCTTGTGTGTCTAGCGTCTCATATGAGTCACTTATCGTATCATTCATTAGTGTGTGTGTATATATATATATATATATATATATAATATATATATATATATATATATACGTATGTTTAAACATATTTGCAGAGACTTTATCAAACTAGTTGTCATACATATATATATATATATATATATATATATATATATATATATATATATATATATATATATATATATATATATATATATATATATATATATATATATATATATATATATAAGGGAGTATAGGTAAATACCCCCTCACTACCTAGTGCTGGTAGAGTGACTGGGTGAGTACAGAGTGATATTATTAGTACTACGAATTTACGTACACAGTGAGTGGTGGTGTACTTAGGGAAAGTACACAAAGACTAGCAACAGAGTCTTTACATTTATAGTTTGCGGACAGACATAAACGTGTCCACAAGTACAAGATGCCTACTTTAATGGAATACATTGAAGCAGGTGAACGGTTAGGCCTGAAGGGTAAAGAGTTACATGAGTATGCAGAAGCGAAAGAACAAAAACAAGCTGAAAGAGAACACAGACAGGCTGAGAGAGAACAAAAGCGTCTACAGGAAGAGAGAGAAACACAACTGGAACTTGAAAAGTTAAAACAAACAAATGCGGTGGAAATCGAGAAAGAGAAGATTAAGATGGAAGCGGAAATTGCTATAAAAAAGTTAGAATTTGCATCTAAGGGTCAAAGTGAAGAAAGCAGAAGACCTTCCCATTCCTCACAGAGACTAAAACTGCCATACTTTACGGACCGTGACAGTCTTGAAGCTTATCTTTCCAGATTCGAAGCATCGCGAAATCTTTAGGCATCCCAGAAGGAGAGTATGCTATGAGACTGGGCGAGTTTCTAACGGGTAAGGCCCTAGATACCATGTTTAATTTACCTTTGGAAGAAAGAAACAACTATACTATTTTGCGTCAACGTTTGCTTACAAAGTTCCAACTAACTGAGCATGGATACAGAACAAAGTTTAGACAATTAGTGCCAGAGACAAATCAGGATTTTACAGATTTTGTCAATACAGTAAAGAACACATTTAAAAAATGGATGGAGCTTGCAGAAGTGGGAAAGATTTTAATAAATTAGTGGATTTAATGTTAAGAGACAAGGTATTATCTTCATGCAATACTAACTTAGTGGCTTTCTTTGAAGAACGTAAACCAAAGGACATAGACACAATGTCTCAGTTAGGGCAAAATTACATGACTGCACATCCAAACAGTTCTATTGGTAGACAAATGAGTGAGGAAATAGTCTGTGCAGCGTATACGAAACAGGACCAGAATCCAGTTATCAGACCAAGGGCGAAAAGTGTGGATTCAGCACAAAAATGTGAGCAACAAGACCTCAAGATAATGGTTCCGTGGAACCATTTTGGCAGAGCAGGACGGTATCCATACAAAGGGGGAATTTCAGAGACGTCCAAATAGTTATGCCGGATGTTTGAATTGTGGGAGCTGGAGACATAAGGCAGCACAGTGTGATGTCACAACCATCCAGGTGAGCCAACGAGTAACGTAAGAAAGGAGATAATCTGTTTTAAATGTGGAAAAAAGGAACCATTTTCAGCTATTAGTGTACGATGAGAGAAACGAGAGCACTAAATGCAGCCCAAGTAGATTGAGACGCTTAACAATGAGAATTGTAGTGGATGCAAACCTCTGTTTGAAAAAGACGGTCAGCCAGGTCTTAATATGTGGTCACACAGTTAAAGCAGGATCAGCAGATGCATGCAGGAGGAAGTCTGAAGATGCATCATGGATTTGTTAATGATAGGCCAGCGTTAACAATTAGGGATTCCGGATGTACGTCCATCGGAGTTAGAAAGAGTTTAGTGCATCCCTCGGATTACACAGGGAAAAGATTAGGTGCATAACATTTAATGGGACAGTAGAATTCTACCCATTAGCCGTGATAACAGTAAAAACACCATATATCACAGGAAGAGTGACAGCGTGTGTTCTAGACTCACCAGTGGCAGATCTGATCATAGGAAATGTGCCAGGAGTTAAAGATTGTACAGAAGAAGAAGTAGTTTATTGGGACCAGAAACATAGTTAAGTAGTAACGAGGTAGTTACCAAAAGAAAACCTAAATTAGAGAGTATAGCTGAAGAAGAAGAGGCACTTGAAGTAGACACAGGAACTGAGGACAAGGATAGGACAGCTGAGCAGGTGAGAATGGATCTCAAATATAGCTTTAGGGAATCCCAGAGACAAGATACTACTCTCGACAAATGTTTCCAAGGGTGTAGTAAAGTGAGACATAGACAATCAAAGAAGGGTAGATGGTGCTTCGAAAGGAAGAACAAGGTTCTCACTCGCCGGTTTTTAGATGGCGTAACTGCATGTGGGCAAGGAGTAGTACCGTTAGCACATAGAGACCGATATACAAGAACAGCTCAGGATAGGGCATGTGCAGGGCACATAGGAATAAGGCGTAAGCAGCAGAGAGCAGGATGTCCAGGTATATTGGCCAGGATTTAATAAAGAGGTCAGACTAAACAGAGACTCCAGTGTAACGGTACAATATGCAGATAGCAATGTTAAGGCAGTTCAAAAGAGTGTTAACGACATCACTGAACCAGGGTTAGGATTAGCAAACAGATGTTTTAAAGATATAGGAAACATGAGGCATGGGTATATGAAGGGTAGACACAGCATCGACAGGAATCAGAGGTGGGTTGATGCAAGAAAAGAACCACCTGATATATGGTCGGTACACAAACTCTCCAGATAGTTGATGGAAGACAGGGGCAATGCAGCGCTTGTGTGTTATTGAAGATATTAATAGACCTGCGGGTACATAAATATAATGCTTTTCTATGTTATATGGATTATTATGCCATGTATTAGCTCAAGCATTGGTACACAAGATGGAAAGTTGGTGGTATTGATGTGTTGGTAATATGGGAGTTTACTATCTTTATTCCATGTATTATTTAGTGTGGTAGTTAAAGTAAGTTGGAGTCATACTTAGGGCTACCCAGGCAATATGTCGGGGTCACATATTTAATAAGTTTTAGTCTCCCAACATTTGAAAACGATGTTTTCTTTTAAGAGAGGGGTAATGACATATAAATATTGAGCACAACCCACTACTGGCAACGCCGATCGCATTCTGGTATGAACCTAAGGCCTATCCACGTCAATATGGAAGCACTATACTCGAGGTTCATACCAGAATGCCCGAACCATTAGGTTCATACCAGAATGCGATCGGCGTTGCCAGTAGTGGGTTGTGCTCATATTTAAATTTCAAATCCCGAAACAACCACATAATCAAGTAATGACATATGCCTGGGTCATTGACATTGAGGTGAGTGACCTTTGTAGCAAGACTACGAGAAAAACAACCAGCCATGAAAAATAATGGTGACGGTGAGTGCAGACCCCCAGGGTGGATGGGGCGAGAGACAGTGTATTGTTGTGTGAAGTCAGGGGATTTCAGGGACAGTTGAGGTTTGGACTCCGAGCTGATCAGGAGTCGAAGGATAGGAGCGGAGTAGAAAGAGAGCTCCGTCCTGTGTTGTGGTGTTCTCGGAGTTTTGAATGCAGGCCTAAAACCCAGTGGGGGTTGGATAGTAATGGAGGCCTGAACCCAAAGTGGGTTGTATAGTTAATGAAGGCCTGAACCCAAAGTGGGTTGGATAGTTAGTGGAGGCCAGACCCAGTGTGTGGGTTGTATTGTGTGAGGTCCAGCCGTGGATAGTAGCTGGATAACTGTCTTGCGGATTTATGATTAAGCAGGCCTTGAGAAGACAGTGATGTGTGCGTGTTAAGTTGTGAGGAAGATATGGATATTCTATGGATTATATTGTTTCTGGATATAGAGTTATGTTCGGTTTGTCCGTGTTCTTTCTGTATTAAAGGATTATGTGCGCCAAAGCAATCTTGTTCACTGACTGATGGATGTGTACTACTGGGGTGAGTTGCATTGTGAGACAGGTGGCTAGATCTACTTACACTCCATAGTGACATACAAGGAACATTAAAACCTAGACAACGACCATATCACTCAGTTATTATATAGAACATTGTGACAGTGAGGCTATCAATGTAATGAGATAACTATACGTATAGGTTACTATTGGTGTTTATAAGAAACAAACACACCCGCCGCATCTGATGACGAAGATGACGTGCCACTGCCTCGTCTAATGGTGAAGTACCGATTGATCTACCTTTGTTGTCAGCGTGCTGCTTCCTGATAATCAATGGCTAATCAATTGAATTGTTCGATATCGTATTTGTATGCCATATCCAGTAGTTCAATACAAGTGTTTCTAACTCATAATCATCATTGTCTTTTTCTTGTTGTTGTTGTTGTTGTTGTTGTTGTTGTTGTTGTTGTTGTTGTTGTTGTTGTTGTTCTTCTTCTTCTTCTTCTTCTTCTTCTTCTTCTTCTTCTTCTTCTTCTTCTTCTTCTTCTTCTTCTTCTTCTTCTTCTTCTTCTTCTTCTTCTTCTTCTTCTTCTTCTTCTTCTTCTTCTTCTTCTTCTTCTTCTTCTTCTTCTTCTTCTTCTTCTTCTTCTTCTTCCACATCTTACACATGTTAGTGTGTATTGTTCTGTTTAAAAGCTGTTGTCTTTGCAGACCCTGCTTTGTGCCCGTGCGCTTAATTTCCTGTGGGGTCGAAACTGGTTTAGAGCCACTAGGCAGAGTTAGAATTGGAACTGTTTTCCTAAAAATAGGTATCTAAATATGTATTTTAATCTAATCCTAGTGTAGAAGCGATCAGCGTGCTTCTTGGAAATATTCTAATGTTAGTTCCTGCGGTGGAAGTGATATGCATCAATCTTGATGTTATTCTAATGTCAGCTCCTCGGGTAGAAGTGATGTGCATCAATCTTGATGTTATTTAGATGCCATCTTTTTTAAAATGCATTATTAGGTGCAATGTGAACTTCGCGTATCCAGTCTATCCACTACGCTACCGCTGCTACCGATTTTGTAAAGAGTATACTGCAAACCTTACCATGGGATAGCTTGAGGTATAGTATGTCCCGAAAAGAATGCCTTCATTCACGATCAATTATTTTGAAAACTGTCTGTTGCATCGTTATGAAATTTTTCCTGCCGTCTTATATTTACCCCCACCCAAGGAATATGTCTTTGATAGGTCCAAAAGCAACTTAAATCATCGAAAGCGGCGACATTTCTTTGATGTTTTGCTGAAAAACTAGTGATTTCTCGCTAACAAATTTGTGTTTACAGTAATGGACGCTCCTCCAATTCAGATGACACACAAGGCGTATCCGGATTCGTATGGGAGTGGGTGCAATGAAAGAAGTAGCTTAAAAGTCTACAGGGTCGGCTGCATTGCACGGGTTTTATCCCATATGGCTCAGTTTCTTTCCGCAGCGCGGAAAGCGTCGCACAAAGCACGAACTCCGTAGCTCCAGCGACGACCCTCGGGAGTCTCCGAAAAAATGCACTCGTGAAATGAAGGACGCGGCCCGGAATCGAACATACAACCTTCGGAGCCCGAGTCAGACGGCTTGACCACTTCACCACGGAGAATCCCGAGAGGGGTGCAATGTGTAATATTAGTAAAGACAGAGAATTTACAGAGGCATGGGGTAAATAATTTGTAAATTAACAGGAAAGTAGAAGGAATATATTTCTTACCTTATTTTTCATTTCCTTCTTGTTTCTTCAGCTGCTGGTTAATAAAGTGTACACAAGTATTCATGTTAGCTTTTTATATTGAGTTCGTGAAAGCTTCCAAATAGCTGTGCGTTAATGTGCGTATGGAGTGACCAGAAATGATACCGCAATTTAGTCATCATGTTTCCATTTGTAAGGATCTGTTCAGCTGTCTGTGTAGTTTGTTCACACGTACACATGGGTGACAGACCCGCTTTGAGTCTTCGTGAAAGATTGTCTACTCTGCTGTTTACCGTTCAGAGACGGAACATGATTACCTGTTTTGCACTATGAAAATAGTTGTCAGTGTCTCTGTAGTGGGCTTTCTTCTTAACGACCAAGATGTTGGTCCTCTTTTCATTGAAGTTTATAGATTGATTCGTATGCACGTGTGTTGTCCCCTAATTTGACAACGTGTTTGCTCTCACGTTTCTTGTTATGCCACAATATGTCAGTTTCCACCGCAATATTACTCTTCTGTTGGTATTCAATGCGTTTAGTGTGTGTGTGTGTGTGGTGTGGTGTGTGTGTGTGTGTGTGTGTGTGTGTGTGTGTGTGTGTGTGTGTGTGTGTGTGTGTGTGTTCAATACAGTTGTTTGTCACCGCTGAGGGCTTGAGGAATTGAAAATTCATCACTGTGGAATACAAACTGTTGCCATTGACATTATGCTGATGCTGTAATGTTTAGGGCCTGCAATTCGTCTGAATAGTTGGAGCAAAATATCAGAGTAAGTGTGTACGTAGATTAAGGTCTGCGATCTGCTCAGACCTTAATCTGTGTCGGACGATTCCAGTAGGTTGATGATTGCTCTCGGTTGCATAAAATTCAATCCATCCTTTCTCAAATAGTCCTCTTCCTCTTTCAACACATGGTCCTCACATATTTTTCCAGTAACTTTTATCAATATTTAATAGCGCGGACAGACAGACAGACAGACAGACAGACAGACAGACAGACAGACAGACAGACAGACAGACAGGTAGGTAGGTAGGTAGGTAGTAGGTTAGGTAGGTAAAAAAAGGTAGGTAGGTGGAGGATGGATGGATGGGTGGATGGGATAGATAGATAGATAGATAGATAGAGAGATAGATAGATAGTAGATGATATATAGATCGATCGATAGATAGATAGATAGATAGATGATAGGATATATAGATAGATGATGGATGGTATGGATCGTGATGGATGGGATGGATGGATGGATAGATAGATAGATAGATAGGATAGTAGAGAGATATATAGATAGATAGCTAGATAGATAGATAGATAGATAGATAGATAGATAGATAGATAGATGAGAACTGGAATGGGTGGGTGGGTGGGTGGGTGTTTGGGTGGATCGATAGATAGATAGATAGATAGATTAGATAGATAGATAGATAGATAGATAGATAGATAGATAGATAGATAGAATAGATAGATAGATAGATAGGCAGGCAGGCAGGCAGGCAGGCAGACAGACAGACAGACAGACAGACAGACAGACAGACGACAGACAGACAGACAGACAGACAGACAGACAGACAGATAGATAGATAGATAGATAGATAGATAGATAGATAGATAGATAGATAGATAGATAGATAGATAGATAGATAGATAGATAGATAGATAGATAGATAGATAGATAGATAGATAGATAGATAGATAGATAGATGCACCAAACTCTGTCCACCAATCTTCGCCACAACCCTCGGATCCTTCTTTCACCTTTTAGAACAGAGTCATCGGTGTCGATTATTACATCACGTGGTCAATGCATCTCATCTCATCTCATATTGTTCCTCTTGTATCTTGCGATGTCGAGTTGAAGTATAATCAGTGGGGGAGTGCCCGCGTATGGGCTTCATATATCGATATTCCCATGGACTCTGCTATTCCCTCGTTCCATCGTTTACGTGGTCGGCCTCTTCCTCTGCTTCCAATTGGTCTGCACATCATTGCTTGTTATAGTATACTCTTAGTTGGTAACCTACTTGCATGGCCAAACGTTTTGACTTGCTGTCTTCTAATAAATTCTAGCAACTCTATAACCGCCACTTGAGTCCCGATTTCTTTATTTCTGATCTTTACTCTGCTTGATACATTGAGTATTTTTCTCAGGATTCTCATTTCTTTTGTGATATTTCTTTTTTCTTTTTCTGTCATTGCCCAAGTTCTTGTCACTGGTGTCATTTATCCAATGAGTTGATTTGCCTTATTGCATTTATTTTCGATCTCGTCTACTGGTTTGCCATCTGATGATATTATACTTCATAGGTACTTGAAACTCTTTACTTGTTTCAGGGGATATTCGTTTAGGTTAATTGTTGTTCTTTTTCTTCTTTAGTCATAGTCATTATCTCTTTTCTAATTGTGCTAATTTTTATGTTATGTTCCCTACAAGTTTCGTTTAGACTTTAGACTATTCGTGTGGTCTTGTAATTCAGATTCTGCTATTACTATTAGTGCTTGGTCATCCGCAAATAGGAGTTCTCTAATGGTTAGATTTGCAGATGTTTCTTCTTCTGTGTTCTCGTCATGCGATGTTCTTGTCGTCTCTGTGTGGCTAGTTTTTTTTTTTTTTATTCTTTTTTATTTACTATATAGGTTATGAAAAAGAGAAGGGACAGGACACAACCTTGTCGTACTCCAGATCTTATGGTGAAGGGTTCTGAGTGTTCTCCAGTTGCTCTCACTAAGCATTCACTGTTGTTGTATAAGCTTCTACATAGGTTTATTAGATGTGTACTCACTCCATATTGTTTAAGGATTTCCCACAGTTTGTTTCTATCTACTCTATCAAATGCTTTTTCTTGGTCGACAAAGGCTAAGTAGAGTGTTTCATTAAATTCGATTGATTTGTCTATGTTGTCTAAGAGCAAAAATGGCATATGTGCATCCTTTATTTTTCCTAAAACCAAGTTGTGTTTCGCTTAGCTGGGGTTCTATAGAAGTTCGTAATCTTTTCTCAAGAATTTTGCAAAATATTTTCACAGTATGACTCAAAATGGAAATGTCTCTGTATTGTACGCAGTCTCTTTTGCTGTCTTTGGTTTTTTTTTTCAAACTGGGATAATTATGGGGTTTTCCCCAGCTCGTGGTGTCTGTTGTTCCACACAAACATGGTTAAATAGTCTATGTAGCCATGATGTTAATACCTCTCTTGCTGCTTTAATTAGTTCATTTGGTATTTCATCTTGTCCCTGTGATGTGTTCAATGGGGCTTATCTGATTTCTTCTTTTAGTATGCCTGGTTCTAGTTCTTCGGTGACATCTGTATCAGTTTCGTGAATTTCAGTGACATCTGATGGGATGTTGAGAAGTTCGTAGTACTGTTTCCATCTTATTAGGATTTGTTTTTGTTCACTTATTGGTTCTCAGTTTTCGCTGTTAATTATTTCAGTTGGGTTAATGGGTCCTCTAGTTCTCATTGCGCTTATCGTTTTTGTAAAAGATTCTAGTTGCCTCCTTGTAGTTTTTATTTAAGGTTTCTCCATACTTTTCCCAGTCTTTTTGTTTTTCTTTCTTTACTATTCTATTTGCATGTCTTCTCGCTATTCTATATTCTATGTAATCACGTTCCTGTTTGCTTTTCAACCACTATTTACATTTTTCTCTTTCTTATTGTTTCTTCACCTCTGCGTTCCACCAACTTGTTATTTTCTTTATCCGTGTTTTGCGTTTTTTCGTGGTTTCACGTGTTATTTGTGCAATATTTAAAAAGCGTGATTTAAACATCTCTCATTCTTCGCCCACTATTATTCTTTCTTTATGTAATTGTACAAAGATTTCAGTTATTTATTTCTCATAATTTTTCCTCACTGCCTCGTCTTTGAGGTTTTTTAAGAAAGGTAAAAATACGAAGAGAATAATTAATATTAGACTGATTTGACTCCTGAAGAAATACAGAGACTTCTACATCAACAGATAGGTTTTAAACAAAACAGGTCCACTGAAGATCAAGCATACATATGTTTCACAGGAAATAGAAAAAGCCATGCATAAACAAGAACATACATTAGCTGTCTATGGAAATACTGAAAAGCTTTAAATAATGTCTGAAAAGATAGACTCTGATACAGATGTGGTGGAAATCTGTATATTCGGATTCATAGCTATTTAACTAACAGAACAGCGAAAGTACAAATACTTGCCCAGAGAAGTATTAAGAAAGATATTCAAAAAGGTGCCCTTCACGGTTGTGTCCTATCTCCAACGTACTAGTCCTTGAAAGTTGGTCTAAAAGCAAGCTATTCAAAATAGATAAAGCCAAAAAAACAAAAGGTATATTAATTAAACAACACAAGGTAAAACCTATGCATATGAACAAGAAGTTCGAGAAGAACAAAATTTGACATAGGTGGTTATCATACTAGATCGCCGCTTGACAAGGAGAAAATAAACAACAAATACAAACACAAAGGATGAATGTTATGAATAAATTGGCGGGTACTGGCTGGGGAGCTGACGAACACCATCACCATCATGTTCATGTCGATAAGTGTGGGCGGTCATAACCATCATAAACAGCAAAAGAGGTATACCGATATTTAATCCACAACAAAGACTAGCAAGGTGGGCAGAATACTTTCAAGAACTACTTAACCCCACACATAACATAGAAAACCTCACTTTTGTGACTAAATGCCAGGGACCAAATTTCATACCTGCAGAAGCCAAAGCAGAAAAGTCCTTAAAAACAAATCACCAGGTTCAGATGGATTAACCACAAAAGCTATTCATGCCTGTGGGGAAACAGGAGTTAAATGGCTGACAAGACTTTTTAATATAGCATGGGAAGAAAGAAAAGTAACAGATTATTGGCGACAGGCAATAATAGTACCAATATGGAAAAAGAAAGGCAATATGAGAGAGTGCGAAACATACAGAGGTATATCATTCCTAAGCCATATAGGGAAAATGTATACAAAACTATTGGAACAAAGAGCTAGACCAATAGCTGAACAACAGTTAACCAAAGTACAATTCGGTTTTCGGAAAGGTTAAAGTTGCACTGATGCATTATTTACACTTAGACAAATATTGTGAATAAAACTATCGAATATAGTGACCAGCAGAATATTGTGTTTGTAGATCAGGAAAAGGCTTTCGATAGAGTAGACAGATGCAAATTATAGACCATCCTTGATGACCATGGGATACAAGGGCAACTGCTAGAAAACATCATAGCCATGTATCACTCGAGCCGAAGTGCAGTAAGAACACAAGAAGGTATATCAGATATGTTCACAGTCAATACAGGAGTGAGGCAGGGATGTGTGCTCTCTCCCCTGCTATTTAATATCTACATGGACAGAATATCCTCAGAAGCAAGTCTTGACAGAACGGATTCAGAAAATGTAGAACGCTTTACTCCAGATGAAGCAACTGATCAACGGGAAATAAATGAACTTCTATTTGCAGACGATCAGTGCCTGTTTTATAGCGACGAGGGCAGACTGCAAAATCATATTAATAATCTGAGTTCAACATGCAGGAGATACAATATGAGTATAAATACAGCCAAAACTGAAGTAATGCGAGTTAGCAGATCGCCGGGCCCACTAAGTATACAGATAAATAGCACAACTCTGAAACAAGTTAAAGAATTCAAATATATTGGAAGTATGATCACAGAAAATGGCAGATTGGACAGAGAAATCGAAATCAGATGTCAAAAGGCTAGTGCACTTACATATCAACTATCACCCTTACTGAAATATCCAAATATACCCATGTCTGCAAAACGACAGATAATTAACAGCATATTCACACCAACCCTATGCCACCAATCTCAAACCTGGACTTTATCCAAATTACACCTTCGCAAAATCAACACCTGGCGAAATGAAATGCCTGAGGAGAGCTGCCAACTTAACAATCCGAGACCGAGTAAGAAATGCTATTATCAGACAGACTGTGGGATCAACACCTTGTGCCACATTTATTGAAAGACAGAAGATCAAGTGGTTTGGCCATATCGTTAGAATGCAACATCAGCAACTACCATCACTGGTCTTACATCAAAGATCATCTGCGACGAGACCACGAAGACGTCCAAGAAGAAAATGGATTGACGACATCAAAGACATTGTACAGCCACACGGAATGACACTATCCAGTGCCGCCCACCGGGCGCTGGAACGAAAATTATTCCCCCCCCCCCCCCCCCCACGACGCTTGACGGCAGAAGTGGAAGATGATGATGATGATGATGATGATGATGATGATGATGATGATGATGATGATGATGATGATGATGATGATGATGATGATGACATGATCACCATAGTCGTGGATCAGCTTTGTGTTCTTGTCTCGACCATACCATGTGACTAAGCCTTCCCCTTGTTCTTTTCCCCTCAATTTTTTCAGTTGTCATCAATTTCTCTTTTTTATTTCTTCTTACAACGTGTGCAAAAAATTGTGACTATGTCTATGTCTAATTTACACTAGTCAATTTACGGTTTTCATCTGCTTCTCGTAGGACTTGCCCATTTGTTTTTCTGTCTGTCTGTAGTATTCTCCTTAGAAACCACATTTCCAATACCATTAAATGTTGTTCAGCTTGTCTCTTCATTGTCCACATCTCACATCCATACAACGTGCAGGTTATATGTAGCACTTCAACACTTTTTTCTCCTTGCAATTAACATCTTTGTATTGGTTAGTATGTTTTCCATCTTGCAAAAAAGCTACCTTCACTGACGGAAAAATGTTAAATATGAGAAGATCATTAAATGGAACTTCATCGCTCACGACAGCGAAGTCGAATTTTGGTAAATTGAACAGGTCGGCACTATAGCTTTGATGCAGTAAACGCGTTTTACAATTCCCAGACACACCGTATTGAGCGTTCGAAATCAGCTTGCAGACGATTTTGCGGCAGACCACCTCGCGTTGATTTCGGTGGTGTGAGCGTAAGTTATTCGGAAAGCAATGTCAATCTATTGAACGCAAAAATAGCCTAGTAAATCACAAGCAACAAAAATTGTTGGGGTTTGTTAACGACGTCCTGTTAAATACATACAAGCAACTTTTTTTTTAAAAACTGCATATCAAACAAAATGAATTATTACAGGAGCCATGAGATCAATCAATCTAAATCATATGGAAAATATAATAGAAGTGGAACCAATTAAGGACTGACGTGGCATAAGAATTTTTCAACAAGTTGAAAAGTAAAAGATTGCAACGAACTATCTCATGCACCACATTTAAACAACCTTATAGCAGACAACCAAACTAAACAACCTCAGAGTAGAGAGACTCAAAGTAGTAAACTGTATGACACAAATAAACGAAATAACACAATAGGTATTTCTCAAATTGTGAGTTTAATTCAGTCGAGAAAAATAGACAACACAAGTAATACCTTTATGGGAAGATATTTATTCTGGCTCAAATCTTTATCCTCGTCTACTTCTCTTCCTCCACTTACCTCAGTGAAGTGTCGGTGGGGGGGGGTGGGGTGGGGGGGGGGGGGGAATGTAAGGAAGTTTATAACGCTCTCCCCAGTTCTCTTTGCATGATGGTCTTCATTTATCTACGGTTGTTTTTTCTTGATATCATCACTCTATCTTTAACTTGGGTTATTTGCCCTTGCTCCGTATCCATCATATTTCTTCAGTGTAGCGTTGTGTGATAGATGGTACTATGACATTCTTGTGAGGTGGCCAAACCATTTAATCTGGTTTCAGACGCGACTGACTGACTGATTGACACCTTGCTGTCTTGATAGACGATAGCTTGTTACCGTGTGCTTCAGAAAGGGCATAATAACTAGTTATACCTCTCCATATCACACAGTCTGGGGTGAATTGTAGAGACCATGTGTTGCCCATGCAGCATGATCCCTCTCTCGGCTTGCCTAGTTTACTCCAGAGGAAAGGTAACACCAATACATTTGGAACAAGACAAGCTGCAGAATCTGCCGGATCAGCAAAGCAATACTATAAGTGCCCGCCTGTCTGAGCTCCGATCCTAGACTAGTTGCCAACCAAGGCTAATGCCTAGCCTGCCCTGTCATGATATTTAGTCTTTGTGTTGCATTTCCTCGCACTAAGATAAGGCGTGTACCTCCCAATTGCGTTCCTGCGCCCGAAGCCGTTGGCACAATGTTTGGTGTCGGGTTTGGTAATCGCCGCCCATTATTCAGCGCTAACATTTAGCAGGTAGTACCGTCTGCTGCCATACGGTAGCTCAATCATATCTGTCTAAGACCTGACCTAGTCTACTTCTAGTTTCCTCGTTACCCATTATTGCTCTCTCTCTCTCTCTCTCTCTCTCTCTCTCTCTCTCTCTCATCTCCTCTCTCTCTCTCTCTCCCTCTCTCTCTCTCACAGAGAGAGAGAGAGAGAGAGAGAGAGAGAGAGAGAGAGAGAGAGAGAGAGAGACAGACAGACAGACAGAGCTACTCCTGCAGCTCTTCTGCGACATTTCATCTCCGCGATTATGATTTTGCGCTCGTCATGTCAGGCATTGACAGCAAATATACCCAGACAAACATAAAGAAAACGCGTATCAACTCATTGTATTAACGACAAATTTTCAGACGCACAGTGGACACATGCCTAATTACTGATGATTCAGTAATTAATGCAACTGGTATTCGTTCTGCATCAGTCGCCACAAACAAATTATTTTGAAAACTTCAACGCTAAAGCCGAAATTTTGTAGCGAGCATCAGCAACATTTATTCTGAGCAAAAAACAAAACAATTGTAAATGATAAGTAGTGTTTATATTTTGCTGATGATACTCTCTATAATAATAGTGATTTTTGATGATGATACTCTCAATAATAACAGTGATTTTTGCTAATGGGACTCTGGACTCTCAATAATAATTGTGATGTTTTCTGATGGGACTCTCAATAATAATAGTGATATTTTGCTATTGGGACTCTCAATAATAATAGTGGTTTGTGCTAATGGGACTCTCAATAATAATCCGGCTTGCAAACATGGAGTTAGGACTAAATGATATGACTCTCTCTTGTGTAAACTTATACAGAGAAAGCATTTTTAAACAAGTTGAACTGCCTGGACGTAACATCAAGGGAAGAATCATAAACAATCTTAGGTATATTGACAATACAGTGTTGCCAGCACAAAATTAACATGTTACAATAACTAGTGGAACAAGTAAACATGCATAGTGCAGAATGTTGCTCAGATATTAATGCCATGATATTATATCAGGGCATGGAATGATGAGTGTATAGAATACCGAGCTTCGCGCAATTTAGCGTGAAGATAGACTCGGTTCATAGATTCCCGCTTTGCAGGAAAAGAGCAAGCGCATCGCTGGACAGGGGACAGCGCCTTCTCCAAGCGTCATTCAAGTTTGGACCGATTTCGGGATCGGACCGGTTAAAGCCGAATAATGGCTATGGCAGGACTTCACAATTGCCGCTACTTAGAGTTTGAATATAGATGTTGTTTGCGAGTATTTTATATTGACATTGTTTTAAGATGATTGTGAAGTGTTTAAAATGTTGTGAAGAGGTGACAATACAATGTATCAAATCTGCATCGATGTTATGTTATAATAGTTCATTGTGGAGTGGTGCCAATCGTCACATAATGTGTGTACAAAGATTAACATTCAATAAGCCGTATAAAAAAATCCCCTTGACAATTGAAATGAAAGTAAAAGATAACATAGTCAGTCTCCAACATTCAACCAGTTTAGGAGAACGTAAAAAGTATTACTATGGTCCAGCAGGAGACTGGCCTCAAGCTGGGCAGCCCCCGGCCAATTGGGTGCTGATCCGCCACAGCCTGCCTGCTTCAATGGGTGCTTGGGGCTAGGACACAATCTGAATCGCAGGCTGTAAAACCAATGCACCAGGTACTAATAAAAAGACAAATAGAAACCTCAAGCTACGGCTTGCAACCTGGAACGTGAGAACCATGTGTCCAGAATATTCCACTAATTTGACCAATATTGAATATGTGAGAAAAACGGCTGTGAATGATGCCGAACTCAATCATCTTAACATTGATATTGCTGGCCTGCAGGAGACTCGCCTCGCTGAGGAAGGGTCACTCAGGGAAAACAATTACACCTTTTTTTTGGAAGGGTAGAGGGCAGGCAGAAAAAAGGTAACACGGTGTGGGTTTTGCAGTGAAGAATTCGCTACTGGGAATGATTGAAATTCAAGCAGGAGGAATTGAAAGACTATTATCCCTGCGCTTGGCAACTTCTTGTGGTTTTGCCACCATTATTACTGCATATGCACCGACACTCGATACCTCTGATGATGTGAAGGATTCGTTCTATGAGGAGTTAGACTCCGTGATCAAGGCAGTTCCAAAATCTGACTACATTTATATGCTCGGTGATTTCAATGCTCGTGTGGGCAAGGACTCGAGTTCATGGCCAGTGTGCCTTGGAAAATACAACATCGGTCGCATGAATGAAAATGGGCAAAGGCTGCTGGAGCATTGCACCAGAAATGACCTATGTATTGCAAATTCCTTTTTTAAAACAAAAGAGCTGCATAAGGTCACATGGAAACATCCAAGATCCGGCCATTGGCACCAGCTAGACTTCATCATCACACGGAGACAACATCTGAACCATATATCATTGACTTGAAGTTACCACAGTGCTGACTGTGAAACGGATCATTCTTTGGTTGTTGCAAGGGTTAGACTGAGACCAAAGAGAATCTACACAGCTAAACACAAATCTAGCCCCAGGATTAATATTATTAACACTCACGATCCTGAAAAGTGCTTTCAGTTTCAACAGCAACTTGAAGACGCTTTCACTGATACACCAGAAAATTGTACAGTAAATGAAAAGTGGGGTCAACTTAAGGAAACTCTTTATAAAACTGCCGTAGGGGTTTACGGCACTGTGGATCATCAGAGGCAGGACTGGTTTGCGGCAAACAGCCAGACTCTGCAGCCCTTGATTGATAAGAAGAAGATAGCTCTCTTAAGAAACAAGGAAATACCAACGCGTAACACTCTGAGTGAGCTAAAGCAAGCTAGGAAGGATGTGCAAAAGGCTGCCAGGCAGTGTGCAAATGATTATTGGATCAAGTTATGTGAGTCCATTCAAATCGCAAGTGATAAGGGAAACATCAGAAGCATGTATGAAGGAATAAAGAAAGCCTGTGGTCCAATGATCAAAAGAAGTGCACCATTGAAAACCTTGACTGGAGAAATCATAACTGATAAGAAACAGCAGATGGACAGATGGGTAGAGCACTATTTGGAGCTTTACTCAAGTGAGACCAAACTAGCGGATGATGCCCTCAACGCCATAGAGGCTCTACCAACTCTTGACCACCTGGACACACTTCCCACCATAACAGAAGTTAAGTGTGCTATAAATGAACTTGCATCTGGCAAGGCTCCAGGTAAGGATGGGATTCCAATAGAGGTTATCAGGAGTGGGCAAGACACACTCACTCTACATATCCACCAGCTAATAGAGCTATGCTGGCGAGAAGGACAAGTCCCACAGGATTTCAAAGATTCAAGCATCATAACACTGTACAAGAACAAGGACGATGGAGCGACTGCAACAACTATAGGGGTATCTCACTTCTGTGTATTGTTGGAAAAGTATTTGCCAGAATTGTTCTGCGCAGACTTCAAGTCCTAGGAGATCAAGTCTACCCCGAATCACAGTGTGGCTTTCGACAGAACCGGTCTACCATTGATATGATATTCTCATTGCGACAAATGCAAGAAAAATGCCGTGAACAGAATCAACCACTGTTTATTGCCTTCATCGACCTCACAAAGGCATTTGATTTGGTCAGTCGTGAGGGTCTGTTCAAGGCACTAAAGAAGATTGGCTGCCCACCAACTCTTCTGTCCATTGTGGAATCGTTCCACACAGGCATGAAGGGTATAATCAAGTTTGATGGTGCAACTTCTGAAGAGTTTGAAATCAAGAGTGGAGTTAAGCAAGGTTGTGTACTAGCTCCCACCCTCTTTGGAATATACTTTTCACTTCTACTGAAATATGCCTTTCGTGATCAGGATGGTGGTATATACATTCACTCACGCTCAGATGGCGGCCTCTACAATGCTCAGAGATTGAAGGCCAAGACCAAAATTAGGAGGGTACTGATCAGAGAGTTGCTTTTTGCAGATGATGCTGCAGTTACGACCCACTCTGAGGAAGAATTACAATGTCTACTATCTGCATTCTCCAATGCTTGTTCCGAATTTGGTTTAACAATTAGCAAAAAGAAGACACAGATTATGTCACAAGGTGCACATGGGGTACCATCAATCTTTATTGACGACGCCGAACTAGAGATAGTAGACCATTTTACATATCTAGGATCAGTGGTAAATAGCAAATTATCCCTAGATCAGGAAATCAACATCCGGATTGGTAAGGCAGCAACAACAATGAACAGGTTAAGAAAAAGAGTCTGGGAGAACAGGAAGCTTACTGCCAAAACAAAAGTCCTTGTCTATCAAGCCTGTGTCCTTAGTACTCTTCTTTATGGCAGTGAAACCTGGACAACTTACTCACACCAAGAGAAACGTTTAAACAGCTTTCATATGCGGTGTCTGCGAAGAATTCTTGGTATTAAGTGGCAAGACAAAATCACAAATACTGAAGTATTGGAAAGATCAGGTTGTGTGACGGTTTATTCCATGCTCAGTCTTCGTAGACTTAGATGGATAGGACATCTTAGGAGGATGGATGATGGTAGAATACCAAAGGACATCTTTTTTGGTGAATTACAGATGGGTAAGAGATCTCAGGGTCGGCCTCTACTACGATACAAAGATGTGTGTAAGCGGGACATGATTGATACAGGCATTGATAATGCACATTGGGAGCAAGTCGCCGCTGAACGTGCTGCATGGAGGGCAAATATCAGAAATGGAATAAAGACAAAGGAGAAAATTATTGCAGATAAGTCACACACCGAGCGTGTGAGACGTAAGATGGTGCATGATGGTGGAAATAACCATGTGTTCACATGCATCCACTGTGAACGAACATTTACAGCGCGAATTGGCCTTACCAGTCACATTCGCTACCGCCATGGGTAAAAGTTATTATGCCTTTTTGAAGCACAAACTATCGTCTGTCAAGACGGCAAGGTGCCAATGATCAATGAATAATAATAAAGAGCAAACAATATACAGTATAATGATATCAACTGTTTTCTTGTTATCTGTGGTATTTTAGGATAGCATGTAATGTATATTTAGACAGTATTCAAAAAGCTAAGAGATGGCGTGAGAGAGAGGTGGAGAGAGAGAGAGAGAGAGAGAGAGAGAGAGAGAGAGAGAGAGAGAGAAGAGAGAGAGAGAGAGAGAGAGAGAAGAGAGAGAGAGACAGAAGAGAGAGAGACAGAGAGAGAGAGAGGGAGAGAGAGAGACAGAGAGAGAGGGAGAGAGAGAGAAACAGAGAGAGAGAGGGGGAGAGAGAGAGACAGAGACAGAGAGAGAGATACACAGAGAGAGAGAGAGAGAGAGAGAGAGAGAGAGAGAGAGAGAGAGAGAGAGAGAGAGGCGAACACAAATTGTGGCAGTAACCATTAACACAACAGACCTGAATAGCTTACAATGAAGAACGTTTTTGACACATTTTGTATCGGTGGTAAGAAAGTTTGCTAAGCGTATGATCCACGGTTGTTTTAAACTTTGTGCTGAAACTATAGTAAATTAAGAAGGTGCATGCCCATTTATGGCCTCAAATGTGTATGTTATAATGTAAATTATTGTCATTAAATTGTGATATTTTGGAGAGGCGAGGAAGTTGAAATCAGGTAGGAACAGCGGCATAGCAGATGATGCAATCACTATACATTTTGGTATGTTACATATTATAAAAATAATATCAACAGCAATGACAGTTCTGGTGAGTCTTACGTCGTTTTTCGGCTTCCTCGTTTTCGTTACAGATGGTTTTACTCTGGTGTGTATTTCAGTTTTCCCTCGAAAAATTGTTCTGCGGATTTCCAGTTGTTCCAAACTGTCGAAATTTGTGGGAGGCTTTTATAGCTGATATCATATACACGGCACACATCGTGGCTGTAATGCCGGACAACACTGGTAATATCCCGGCCAGAATTATATCCTTCCACAAATCTGAACCTGGCTTGGCGCCGGAAGACCAGTACATTAGTCGGGATTTGTTCATAGCGCTATCGAAGGTCCAGACTAGCCCGGTGGTTAGATATTCTGGTACTAAAAATGAAGCAAAGATCAAAGCAGCGCAGATAATGGCTGTAGCCGAACGTGACTTGGAGAAAATACGCTTGACGGTAAAAGGAAATGCCACGCAGAAGCATCTCTCAATGGACATCATGAAAATTATGATAACTGACGTGGCATATACTTTCTCTCGGGCTGTAGTTACACAGTAAGAAAGAGAAAGTGGATCCACCGCTGTGAGATCGGGTTTAACTTGGCCGAAGAAAACGCTGACAGAAAACATGAAAATTAGCATGGAGTGCACACAGTCTGACGTTGATAAACTGAGGAACTGAACCGTAGCGCTGTCTTTGACGCCTTGCTTCACGTATACGACGATGCTGATAGCGTTGGTAATAATTCCGAACACAGATATAAAGTAGCAGACGCCTACACACAGAACATCAACAATGATGTCCCTGATGATCCTATTCGCCAGAATGGACACATATTCATCACTGATTTCTCGAGTGCAGTTAACACAGTCCTTGTACTCCATTTCTGGGCTGTTTATTTGAAACGATGTATTTGCGACTAGTTTATTGAGACAGTGACATGGGTAAATGTATTCACTGTCGAAGAAAATATAAGTTGACATGATTTCAAATATACTAGGCCTGGATTCAATGACACACTTAAACGTGTAGTGAGTTAGGTAGACTGGTTATTGTCGTTTTTATCGTTGCACCCCAGACAGCCCGTGGTTTAGGTTACACAAGAAGAAAAAGAAGAACATGTCGGTGATGAAGGAAGAGAAGGGAGACGATAAGAAGGGGGAGGCCACAATGTCACGAGGTCTAACACATTCCCTGCTGGGGCATGTTGTAACACATTAGAGCACAGCAAGGATTCTCCGTGGCCAAGTAGTTACTCCGTCTGCCTCGCGCTCTGAGAATTGTGGGATCGATTCCAGGTCACTTCATTCGGTTCACGAGTGCCTTTCTCAGGAGACTCCCTTGGGTTGTCGCTGGAGCTACGGAGTTCGTGCTCCGTGAGTCACTTTCGGCAGGCTGCCTTGTGGAAAGAGACCGAGCCATGTGGGATAAAACCGGGTGCAATAAAGTCGATCCCCTCGCCTTTATTACTTTTTTTTTTAAAACCTTGTATTAGAACACCACAGGGTAGCTAACTAGCCAAACCCCACGTAGACATATAGGGAAGTCCCAGTAACGTAGTGGCTAGCACGCCTACCAACCACCGCGTTAGTTGTTTTCGATCCTCTTTGAGGCGTGTTTTTTCTCCCCCATGTGCCTGATATCCTACGGCGGCGCAGTCTGTCATGGGAACCATTCCATTTCCCTTGTAAGAAATTATGCATGTTCATTATCATCATGTGCCATGCCGATAAGCGTGGGTAGTCATGTTTCGCCATCTCACTCGATCACCAGAGTCGTGGATCAGCTCCGCTGTCCTGTCTCCACCATGCAGCGTGGCCACGCCATCCAGAGATTTACTTCTCTATCTTCCCTTGTTCTCTTCCCCTGCCTCGATATTGCCAGTTGTCACCAAGTTCTCCATTTTATTTCTTCTCGTAACATGACCAAAATATATTTTCATTTCTACGCCTAATTTCTCTGGTCAGTTTTCAATTTGCATGTGTTTCTTGTAGGACTTGGTCATTTGGTCATTTGATGTTTTTTCTGTCTGTCCAAGGTATTCTTTGCATTTTCTTCAGAAACCAGTTAGCTAGTTAGTTAGTTAGTTAGTTAATTAGTTAGTTAGTTACCATAGTCTGGTAAGAATGAGACAGCGAGGTGTGACGAGGGGATCTGGCCGACGCTCGACGCTCAGAGGAAAGGCGAGACGGACATATAATCAGATTGCTACTGGAACTATTAGTGTTGGAACTCTTCGCTGGCTGCTGAGGATGGGGACGGAGCGCTTATGGGAATGTCCCGAATGCTATGATGTCGGTTCCTAAATCAATCAATCAATCAATCAATCAAATTAGTTAGTTAGTTAGTTAGTTAGTTAGTTAGTTTGTTAGTTTGGTAGTTAGTTAGTTAGTTAGTTAGTTAGTTAGTTAGTTAGTTAGTTAGTTAGTTAGTTAGTTAGTTAGTTAGTTAGTTAGTTAGTTAGTTAGTTAGTTTGGTTGGTTGGTTGGTTAGTTGGTTGGTTGGTTAGTCGACAGATCATCCTCATTGCACATCGAACCACTCAGTCCATAAGTGCTCGGATCCCCTCCTCAGTAAATCCCGCAGCGTGTAGCGGCTCACGACACCAGTTCTGTGTTGGTTTATTACTCTTCTTTGGCTTCCTGAGTAGTGTTCTTGTTTGGCCACGCCTCTTTTAACTTGCTGTTCTCGCAGCCTGACCATGGTTGTAGATTCACAGTCATCGCTTGGTTCTCGTAAACGACTTACTTCTCGTAGAGCATTCAGAATGTCTGCCTGGTCTATGGCTCGTCCACCTTCCACAGTAGCCCTACCTGCAAATCTGTCAGCTTGCTCATTCCCGCATGAAGATAAAACTAATGTTTGCCAGCCGAGACCGCACCAGAGACAGCAGCCATTCTCTTCGGATCCCACCCATCTCTATCATCCTGAGCATACTCATTGAGTCACTAAGGACACATGCCCTATTGAATGTCTGTGTCTCGAGCCATGTTATTGCTTTACTTACTGCCATGACTTCCATAGTCAGGCTGCTTGTGGTCAAAGCAATAACGCCGGACTCTTCCTTCAGTTTTCTCTCCGCCCTGAGCCGTAAAGGCCCATGAACTTCTCACTCCTCGGACGACCGACCCATCTGTGTAAATGACCGCATCATCTTCTAACGAATTCTCGAAGATCAGAGCCTGTACTTCCGCCTCCACAGCAGCTGGATTTTCTTGTCTGCATTTCCTGTCTAGTTGGATGCACACTGAAAAGGATGTACATAACTCTGTTGGCACTTGTACCCACTCCTCGCCAGGTTCTAAGTCCTCAAGTGAACACACCTGCTGAAGAATGTCTTCGGCTTGACCCATCCACGACTTTCCTCTGTTTAACCTGCTGCCTTTTACCTTCTTGAATCTCGCTGTGCAGTGGATGTTGTGTGTTTGCGTTGACTCTGAGATAGGCACGTGCTTGGCAAATTTGTATTCTGTCCCTCATGGTTGGAAAATCAAGAAGGTAGCGCATCGCCCTGCATGCTGTATCTCTTGTACATCCAAGAATAATGCGCATAGCTTCGTTCTGTATCCTTTCCATCCTTTCTATCTGCTTATGGCTGAGAGTCAGGATCGCCATCGCATACTCCAAAACAGAAAGGACCAGACCCTCGTAAAGAAGACATAGATGGCGCTGCTCACAGTTTGCCGCCGCCATCACCCGCATTGCAGCCAAACCCCGCTTGGCCTTTGTTATCACCTGGTCTATCTGCTCAGTATAAGCTAGGCTTCGATCAAATCGTATCCCCTAGGTAATTCATCGCCTGCGTTCTTTCCACCGTCTCTGAACCCAGATTTACAGTTGGCGTTGGGGTGTTGACAATATGGTTATTCAAAGAGAACCATGTCACTGTTGCCTTTGTTGGTTGACCATTGCCCCAGCTTCAACACACCAAGTGCTTATGCGATTGAGTTCGGTTTGTAGTTCCACAGCAACCTGATCTCTATCCTTGCCCTGACGATACACTAAAACATCATCTGCATACGACAATGTCCTCCCCGGTCCTATGATTTGCTCGCTGGTGATTCTCACAGTGTAGGCGTTGAACAGCACCGGAGATAATGGTGATCCCTGTGGTAGGCCAGGATATATTGTTGTTGGTTCTGAAGTCCAACTGCCACATCTAAAGACTACTTTCCGTTGGAAGAGGGCTGCAGCGATCCAACTAAGGAGGAAAGGACTTATCTTGAGTTCAAGAAGCTGAAGCATTAAAAAATCCAATGGTACTCTGTTGTACGCGTCCTCAAGATCAATCGCTGCAGCAAATGTTTCAATGCCTGAGTGGAAACCTTCATAGACATCATGGGCAAAAACTGCTGCATTGGTCCAGGTTTCTCTTTTTGGACGGTACCCTCCCAGGGTAGGTGGGAAAACACCTTGCCTCTCTAGCTGGCTTGATATTTTTCTGGCAATTAACTTCTCCAGCAGCTTGCCTATTGTATTCTGCATGGTTATTACTCGATATCCCTGAATGTTTGTGTGGTCTTTGCCAGGCTTCGGCAAGGGAATCAGATAGCTGTGTAACCACTCCTCCTTGGTGCTAGCACTCTCTATACATGTACATGTCTGCTAATTTTTCTAGCTCCTTGTCGGTACACCTATTGATGCTGTCATATCTTATGCCATCTGGCCCTGGAGCGCTGTTTTTTTTTTTTTTACATCGAAGCACAGCCTTGATTTCTTTCACTGTCACTGTGTCTTCATCCGAAATGTTCTGGGCATTGCACCTATCTGAATTGACCTCCTTGGTGAGATTTCGACCTCTCATGTCTGTCTGGTTTCTCTGCTCTAGATAGCGTTCGAAGAGGGCTTTACCCTTGTTATCGCCAGTCCTCTGGCGGATGAGGACAGCACCTTGGAAGTCAAGTATACTCTTATTCTTGACTGCCCTACTCATGCTTTTATGTAGTCGCCAGAACAATTTCAGTGATTTGTCAGTGCTTACTCTGTGACATACCTCTGCCCACTTTTCACATTTAACCACCCTTAACCAGTTTTTTTTAAAGTAGCTTACTTTTGTGTGCATCTCTCTTTCTACGTGCATGCAGGGACTAGGGTGGGCAACTCTGTTCTTTTTTGGCGTTTTGCCATTTCCTTACAGCACTACGCTTTTCCACCTCAAAATTCCACCAAGGTGGCTGCTCCCAGCTTTTTTTCCTGCCGTGAAGTTTTCTGCGCTTGTCGCGCATTATTTTACTCACCACATCTTGCCCTGTACTGTCATACTGGAACGTCTTGACCGTTGACTCGTGCTGCCTGGTTCTGCCTTTTTCCATCAATATGCTGCAAGGTCGCTTCCGTGGTACCTTAGTACGCCCCAGCTACATACTGTAGTGAGTGAAGGCGAAACCAGCGCCAGATCAATAACACTGTCCTCATCATCTGGACGACTTGCTGTCCTAGTGATACAGCCACTGTTGATCTAAACCAAGTCAATGGTTTCAAGTGCAGACTCGAGCTCCTTCCCCCTTGTGTGTTGGAGGATATGTTTCCCCATGATCTGCCTTTAGCGTTGAAATCGCCACAGAAAATAACATTCCTCTCGTGACATAATATGTAGCATTGCCACTTCTGGGAATCCACACTCGCGTTACGGGCATAAACATTCACCAACACGAATGGTAGACAGGATTGAACTCTAACCGCCTGTATTTGTATGTCGCCACTGTCCCAACTGGACATGTCTAGTTCTGAAGCCACCATACTGTCGCGGATGAGAATCACCATTCCCATGTGTCGCCTGTTGTAGAAACATTTGAAACCAGCAATTTGGAGTAACTGATCACCCAGTCTCGTCTCGGAAACCACATTTCCTCAGCCACCAGATGCATATTATGAATAAAAATACACTTGGCTGTTAGTGACAACTGACTAGATGGGGAAAGAGTAATGGCAAATAAATAAATACCTGAATGTCATCATCTAGACAACAACACAGACCTGATCCACACCATCATCACCATCATCAAATGAGTTGTTTTGCCTGTTTCGTCAAGCATGTGGCTTAATTCAACTGATTTCAACTAGCATTTTCTCGAGTTTGCTTTTCCTAGCCTTTACCTGGTTTCATTCTATCTACAAGTCAACAGGTGTATATATCATTTTGTATGTTCCTTATCCCTTGACCTGTCTGACATGGGAGACTCTACCAGCAGCTGTACTACCGTAAACACAGTGCCTGGGATCATTGGAACACGCAAGCCCCTCTATCACGTCAAGGTAGATACATACCAGAGGGGGTACGTGATTCGAGACTACAGGGATGGTGTGATCGGGCGACCGTGAACGCCGACGCTTGTCGACATTGCATGTGATGCTGATGATGAGTTAAGCTTTTATATTTGTAACTTTTCACTAAGTCACGTGTAATTACTATATCCCCCTCAATTTATAGCTGTTCATTCATGTATGACTTGAAGAATTGGGGACAAGTGATGACTGGGTTTATCACTGCGGGTAAGCAACACATACCATCAGAGCATACTACATCCTCACTTCTTTAACAAGACTATTGTATGAGCAGGTATCAGTGGCTGATCTTCATTTCTTTAACCAGAATACAGAAGTAATGTTTTATTACAGTAGAAACAATGTTAGATCTTCTACTCTTTAATCAGACTATTGTATTCTAGACTTCATCACAGTGGAGACAATCTTAGAACAACCCCTTTTTAACCAGACTATTATCTGTTCGGGCCGGCTCCATGGCCGAGGAGTTAGCAGCTTTCTCCGCTAACCCCGAATACTCTCGTCACTTGACGCGACGAGAATTAGCAGTGGTTCGAATCGCAAAAAGTGACTTATGAGAGTATGGAGCCGGTCGCTCAGAAAGTCGTGGCGTGCTGATGAGCGTAATCTAGCCTAGGAATCAACATACAGCTGAAAGATGCTGGTGTTGACGCAATATCCTGAAACAGGATGGAAACGCGGAAAAAAAAAATTAACTGTTCAGATTTCATCACAGCGGAGAAATGTTATATCCTCCCCTCTTTAACCAGACTACTGTTTGTCCAGATTTCATCACAGCGGAGACAATATTATATCTTCCCTCCTATAACCAGACTTGTGTCTGTCCAGACTTCATCACAGCGGAGACAATATTATATCTTCCCTCCTATAACCATACTTGTGTCTGATGAGACTTCATCGCAGGGGAGACAATATTATATCTTCCCTCCTATAACCAGACTTGTGTCTGATGAGACTTCATCGCAGCGGAGACAATATTATATCTTCCCTCCTATAACCATACTTGTGTCTCTCCAGACTTCATCGCAGCGGAGACAATATTATATCTTCCCTTCTATAACCATACTTGTGTCTGTCCAGACTTCATCGCAGCGGAGACAATATTATATCTTCCCTCCTATAACCATACTTGTGTCTGATGAGACTTCATCGCAGGGGAGACAATATTATATCTTCCCTCCTATAACCAGACTTGTGTCTGATGAGACTTCATCGCAGGGGAGACAATATTATATCTTCCCTCCTATAACCAGACTTGTGTCTGATGAGACTTCATCGCAGCGGAGACAATATTATATCTTCCCTTCTATAACCATACTTGTGTCTGTCCAGACTTCATCGCAGCGGAGACAATATTATATCTTCCCTCCTATAACCAGACTTGTGTCTGATGAGACTTCATCGCAGCGGAGACAATATTATATCTTCCCTCCTATAACCAGACTTGTGTCTGTCCAGACTTCATCACAGTGGACTTGAGGACTTAGAACTTGGCGAGGAATGGGTACAAGTGCCAACAGATTTCTATACGTCCTTTTCAGTTTGCATCCAACTAGACAGAAAATGCAGACAAGAAAATCTGGCTGCTGTGGAGGCGGAAGTACAAACGTTGATTTTAGAGAATTCGGTAGACGGTGATGCTGTCATTTGCACAGATGGGTCGGTCGTCCGACGCGTGAGAAGCTCATGGGCCTTTACGGCTCAGGCCGGAGGGAGAATTGTGAAGGTGGACTCTGGTGCTTTTGTTGAGACCACAAGCAGCCTGACTATGGAAGACATGGTAGTAAGTAAAGCAATAACATAGCTCGAGACACAGACATTCACTAGGGCATGTTTCCTTAGCGACTCAATGAACATGCTCAAAAGGATAGAGATGGGGTGGATCCGAAGAGAGTGGTTGCTGTCTCGGGAGCGGTCTCGGCTGGCAAAGATTAGCTTAATCTTTGTACCAGGGCATGCGGGAGTACAGGGAAATGAGCGGGCAGACAAGCTCACAGGTAAGGCTACTGTGAAGGGCGGACGCGCCATGGACCAGGCTGACATTCTGAATGCCTAATTTTCTAAGACTTTTGCGAGAACCAAGTGATGACTGTGAATCTACAACTATAGCCAGACTGCGAGAACAGCAAATTAAAAGAGTGGGCCAAACAAGAACACTACGCAGGAAGCCAAAGAAGATTGATAAACCAACACAGAACTGGTGTCGTTAGCCGCTATACGCTGCGGGGTTTTCTGAGGAGGGGATCAGAGCACTTATGGACTGAATGGTTCAATGTGCAATGAGGATGATCTGTCGACTAACTAACTAACTAACTAACTAACTAACTATCTAACAAACTAACAGCGGTGACAATGTTAGATCTTCCATCCTTTAACCAGACTACTGTCTGTCCAGACTTCATCCCTTTGGTTGCTATGGTTTATTTTCCCTTCTTTAAAAAGAATAGTGTCTGCCCAGCATGCTCCTCGGGAGGACAAGAGAAACCACTGTTAGTATAATTCCAGACCCGGCACATCTGCGCCGCTGTATTCCCACAAAGTACGGGGCTCGAGTCAATAAGTAAGTCACACAGTTCTGTGGGATGGCAGGTAAATGTAATTGGTGTTTTCTATAGGTGTCATTACGTGACAACAACATCGAATTTATATTCCCGTTCGTCAGGTGGCGCTAGATGTCTCATGCGCATGCGCAGCGCATAAACAAAATGGCGACTGTACTTACGGAGTGTACAACCAAATAGCAACGTGCTGTAGTGCGTTTTTTGCTGGCAAAAGGACTGCCTGCAAAGGACATTCATAAGGAAATGCTTCCTGTTTATGTTGACAAATGTTTGTCCTGTAAAGCGGTGCACAGCTGGGTAGAAATATTTTCTCAAGGGCGCTGCTAACATTGTTGATGGAATCCGATCTGGTCGTCCGGTTGAGATTGCAACAGAAGCATCCGTGCAGTGGGTGGAGGAGATTATTAGAGGTTTCAGGCGAGTAACGATAGACTCTGTAGCATCTACAATAGGGTGCTCACATGGTTCAGCATACAGCATAATGCATGATCGACTGAAATTTCCAGGACTGCTGACTAGAGGAGTGTTGATTCTTCATGACAATGCCAGACCACATACGGCTCGATTAACTCAGGAGAAAATTAACCAACTAAGGTGAGAGGTTCTTGAACATCCACCTTACAGCCCCGACTTAGCCCCTGGCGATTTCCACATTTTTGGTCCACTGAAAACCCACCTTGGCGGAAAGACATTTCGCGAATGACGCCGAAGTTGAATGTGAAGTGAAAAACGTGGTTTAGAAAACAGAGCACGCAGTTCTATGCAGCCGGGTTGGAAGGACTGATGAAACTATGGTCTAAGTACATCTATGTCGGTGGAAATTATGTTGAGAAATAAAGGGACAAAGTATGCATACAAATAAACTGGTTTAAAGTTGTTATCATACTTGGTTGTGTTTCTACAGCCATTTGTGACTTACTTATTGACTTCCCCTCGTACAATATGCACTTCTGAAACGTATTTCTATAGTTAGATACGAATTCTGTCTGTATTCAATTGTTATAGGTTCTGATGAAACGAATAACAGTAACACTGTAAACTAGCAAGCGTGTCGTAAGGTAATGAAGGTTGGCTTGAGACTGGTTATATCAAACTGTAGAAAACTTCAGCTGCATAATCCAACCAATCATAAACCAGCCTACTCGGGGCTCGGCGTGATTTGGTTGAGGGTCTATGTTTCACAGGGACATGAAAGGCAGCGAAAGATACGTTGACCGTGCGTCAAAGTACATTTATTTCTACATCGAGTCTTTGTCTTCGTTTGAAAGCGACAGTTTGAATCTAACATGGCCACTAATGCTTTTAAAGTTGATTTTGTGTAAAGTGTCCTTATATGTCTATTTCTTTCCCTTACGTCTATGAGTAATAATCAATACCTGTGAAATTATTGCTCTTTCTATTTCAGGAGCCTATGTATGGGATTCCCCAATAAATGACTTGTCGTGATTAAGACTAGTAATAGTATTTTACTTTGCATGTTCCGTCCTTTATATAGGGATTTTTGTATTTTTGATTTATTGCTCAACTCTGCTTTGAAGTTCTTTCAGGCTAGCTGTGTACTAATGTGCTCTGTAATAACTGGCGTTATCGAGCGCTATTATCATTTTATCACCTGAAACAACCAACTGTGACTGAGACGAATGGAAATGTTAATTCAGCATAGAATAACGCTATGGGAAACCGCGCAATTGGTTGAGTTAACTAAATTGTATTTCTCAATTCTTAAAAGTGATAAGTTTAAAATATATGTTCTATAATTCTACAAGATCATCAAAGGCTACTTGGTAAAAATAATTGACGCGATGTTCTGTAGCAAACATCAATTACACAAACTGTCTGCGACTATGTGGTGTAAAGTTCTCTTGTATGTCAAGATTAAAAACTTCAAACGGCTTTTGCACAGCGAAATTATTAACGATTTCATGTACTCGTAACAACTTCAGGTGAAATTGAAGTATATTTATAACACTACCGATCTTATGTAATTTTCTACAATATTTAGTATCCGTTACTTTGAACTGGTGCCGTTAAATACAGTGAATTCTCTTCTCACATTGTTTTAACCTAGCGTTAGAGCTCTGTGGACATAATGGCAGATAATATTTTTGGCCTCAATCATGCTCATGCGTGGTTTTGTGGAAGCACAAACGCCTACTATGCTGTGTGTCCCGAGGTTGGTGAAAGACGCCGAGTTGACTATGGGCATGCAAATCACGAGAGAGTGTGTATCTGTGTCAGATATACAAAACTATATATTTTCTTTTCTTTGATACCTTGGGGTAGACAAGGGCCCGCATAGAATGAGAGAAAACGTGTTCATTTACGTCTATTATTGAAAACTGTCATCACATTTCTCTGTTTCTGTTATTTAGTTGTTTTTTTTTTAATTTTATTTATTAAGATGGTGCTAGGTAGGACTTAAGAAATAAAGCCCAACGTTCAAGTCTATAAGTCAGTTGAATGTTGCGATATATGTTGTATCTTAATTGAGCGTTAGACCTGACTACAAGAATTTAAATATAAAATGTTTGATCGGTTCGTATTTTGTGGCACCGATTTTGTTGCTCCTCGACAAACTAACTTTGTGACACAGAGCCTATGAGATAATATATATGATTAAGGTTGCTTCCGCTCTAACAAGTGCTGACGGGACACCTTTTTGAACGGTCCATCGTGGTGCCCTACATGACATAATATGATGACTACCTCTGAACTGCATGTTAATATTTCCTTTGCGGTGCCCCACACGAAATACCATTATGATTGTCTTAACAGATTCAGTGCCAAACAATAAGGAGGTTGGGACCAAACAAAAATGGGTGGCTAAAAATAGGAAGTCGGTGTGTGGTACAATTATGACTTTAAAGTTGTTAATATCGTAGCCTGGTGTTTGTCCATCATGAATGATGATGACCATTCATTACATCCAATAGGGTTGAAATTTTCGAGCGGTGAGTTCTAAGATGGCTGGTAAGGCCTATTTTGGCTCGAAATATTCTTTGACAATGTGGGCAAAGAATGATGGACATTGTAGGAGGAGAATCCCCTGTAGTGGTTCTTTTCTGTCCAGCCTTTTTTTCCACAGCTCTTGCAGTCCTGTTTACTTCACAAGTGACTACACCCTTGCGTAATGATGTACGCCACGAATGTCAGTCTTTGGCAAGTGTCGTGATGTCTCCCAAATGTCTCCCAAGTATCGTGATGATTTCAAAAAGCTTTTAGTGAGATCTTCAGAGTGCCTATAAAGCGTTTTCTCTGGCCGCCTTGGGGGCGTTTACCAAAGCGCAGCTCGCCGTAAAAATTTCGTATAGGGAGCCTGTGATCTGGTATGCGAGTCAAGTGGCCAGCCCAGCGAATCTGGTTCTTCGTTAGTAGAGTGTGGATACTGAGCATGGATGCTCTGTCTAGGACTTCAGTGTATGGGATCTTGTCTTGCCATTTAATCTTCAATAGCTTCCTACGGTAGACTGTGTGGAATTGGTTTAATTTCCTGTCGTGTCGCTGGAAAACAGTCCAGGTTTCACAAGCATCTAGCAGTGTGGATAATACAACTGCTTTGTAGACTTTCAGCTATGTTTGCAGGCTTATTCCATTTCTGTACCACACATTTTTCTACAATCTTACAAAGACCGCGCTGGCCTTGGAGATGCTTGCATTTACTTCGTCATTAAATGTGACAACACTAAGTCTATGACCATTCACTTCGATATTCTTTGACAACACCGCCCGAATCTCGGTGGTTGTCGCCAATTTTTAGTTGGGGTTCTGGATTACCTTCTGCCTACCAATTGCCACCGGGACGGTGCCCGGACGACACTGCCCTTATGACGACTCATGATACTCAATGACACCTAACTGACTATAAGAGAACAATCTTATGACAGGCACATCTAGAATCTTTATTGGAGATTCAGACTCTAACCAACCGACAGACAGACAGATAGACAGACAATCAGACAGACAGCAGGCAGGCAGACAGACAGACAGACAGACAGGAACAGTTAGTTGCGTGAGAGTTGTCTGATGGACATTTTCCCCATCCCACGAGAGTCTCGTCTGTGAATTATTGAGTGTCAGGCTGTAGACCCTGGTGATAGGATACAGTCACCTGATTCTGTATGACGCCTTCGAGGGCCTCTGGAATTGAGCCTGATAGGTTTTAACAGTCACTACCCACTTGGCTTTCGGCACCGTCTAGACTCAGCACTTGTACTTCAGATAGCTTCGTAGACTAGTCTTCAGAGAGCTTCAGTTAGGTATCCCAGTCTCAGTTTCCTGGCTGACTGGAGGTGAGACTTCTCTTCATTGGTATTTGCAGCCAGTAAACAGACAACCAGCACTTGTCACAGCAGCCAGCAAAAGCCCACAGCATACAGCAAAGGGCCACCCGCACTAGCAGACAGCAGACAGCAAAGGGCCAACCGCAAACATGCAACCAGCCCACAGCAAGCAGCAACTAACTGATAGCAAACAGCAAAGGGGCTCCTCTAAGCAACAACAGGCCAGGTGTACAAATCCATCACACCTTAGCATAATACATCCTACCCCAAGATTAATTCTCTAACTCACTCTCTCTTGTGGTCAGTCCCTCGAGCTCAGACCACGATTGTAGGTCTGACTTCCCAGACATATCTCACAGACTGGTTAGTTACGCCTCTTAGTAATCCTAATTTAAGTCCAGTAGCCTTTCAGCACCAGTCTCATATGTAATAGATATGATGACAGATTCCATTCATGAGGATGGCAAGATTCCATACCTCCTGTGGAGATCATCACGTGTTATGGCATGGATCATCTTTCTTAATCACACTCTGTCTCTCAGAAAGAGTAGATACGTATACCAGGATACCTTAGGTAAGGCCCCCCCCCCCCCGGTCACCTCCAAGGTTTTGGGAACATGCTCAGGCTACACTCGTATCTACCCTGAAATACCGAATCAAGAACAGACAAACAACAAAAGAGTTTTGTGTTTTTGTGTTTGTCACTTTCCACCTTTCTTCCTCGGATATGTGGATAATCTGCTCTCTCTCTCTCTCTCTCTCTCTCTCTCTCTCTCTCTCTCTCTCTCTCTCTCTCTCATCTCTCTCGCTCTCTATGCGCGTGCGCGTGCGTGCGTGCGTGCGTGTGTGTGTGTGTGTGTGTGTGTGTGTACACACACGGACAATAGCTTAATGAATAAATTTCTTTGTCCCCTAGGGATTGTGGAGCGTCAAACACCCAGAACAATCTAGTTCCGATGAAAGTATAGAGACACTAGACAGTTAGACCAGTCTGAAAAAAATGTCCCTTTGTTCTCCGGGGAAATGTGGTGTTATATAACACTGATGAAATAAATAAAGGTTACATGTGTGGGTGTCTTCCCACCGCTATACTTGCCCAAGGTTAAATAGCCCTAGAGGTGTGAAGATATCTTTTCCTCCTTTAACGCATCCATTTATATAACAACAGGACTGGGGGGTCAATAATCACTTCACAGCTTATAGCCCTCCTACATATCTGGGTTTCCACCTTGACGAGAAACGCACGTTGTGGTTTTCGCGCGTCACATGAGGCTGACTGAAAACTACTTGTTTCAAACCGCCACATGATGATAATTGAAACGCACTACTGTCAAACCTACCCATTAGGGTAACCAAGTTGCCATCGAGCGCTTGCCGACGTAAAGTAGGGGTATTGGGATGCTGCTACGTTGACACTCTTTGTGGAATGTACGTGGACACACAGTGAACACAACTAATTGCCTCAGAGTTATAGAATGGCATCATGTATTGTCTCTATGCGACACAACCACTGGTCGATTCAATGTTTCATCTACACACAATATCTTTTACACGCTTATCGTAGTACGGCCTGCTATCCAGGCTAACTGTTCATTTAATATGGTACACACACAACTCTTCTAAACCCTACTTACACCAGTCCTGTTACACATGGCCGCAGGCGCTTACATTTACAGGCCGGCAACTTCTGAACACGACACAACTGGACTTCGTGCTATAAAGTGAACATGTCCCACCGCCTGGTCGCGGTAATGCCTTTCTCAGCCATAGGTACGCGCTTAAGATATCTAGCGTACAATCAGTTGCTTGCCGTCGATGTTTCTCGGCGTTTCATTGCGACAGTGGAGATTACGTTCTCGGCTCCCTGCCTGGTCATTCGATGTGTACCCAATGGTCTCCAGTTCTCTGACTCCCGTCTTTGTTTTCCTCCCTTTCTCGAGCTTTCCGATCACGTGGCCTAACCCTCACAATTTCATTGGCCCTTACGAATAACCGCTTCCCGGTGTATTTCTTTCCTCTGACCACCCATGACAATTCATCCTACCGTTGTTCTACAGATCAGACTCATGGCATATGCCCCCGCAATTTCAAAAATGTTCTAACATATTTGGGTTCTACCTCATCTCTACACCTGACATGAGTCGCCTTAGTCGCACATACCTGTCACCTGGTCGCACATATCTGTCTACTCCCTCATGCCTTAGAGCTTGCTTCTCAGTTTCCTTTATCTTCCCTCTGTTTTAAGTTGATATTCTGCTATACCTTCACACAAATTATAATGTCGGACACTAATATCCGTCTATTCCCAAATAGACCTCGTGTGGCCTCAACCCCCTTTGTATTCAGCAGTTTGAGGACCAACCTAATATGAGTCACAATGCCCTACCCTGGACATTCCCATATGGTTCTTCATTTATACCTCGGTATAAGCAACTGACACTCTTCTTCAGCCCTTACGCCCTCGGTGCAGGAACGTGTGTATTGCAGACATATCACTTCCACACCTATTCTGTTTCAGCTCCTATCTTGCTCCCTGAGTAACCTATGCTACGACTGTAGATCTCTTTGGTGCGGGTACATCTGACTCTTGCATTTGTCTTGTCAACATGTGTGTGGGGTCGGCTGCCATTAGTTAATTTTTCTCTATGATGCTCGCTTGTGCCTATGGCTAGATATTCACTTCATTTGTATTCTCTATTTGTCCATGGCATTCTTCCTACTGACTTTTCCTTGTATTGTTCCTAATCCCATGTCCCTTATGTACATCTACTCTCATGCCAAGGTACTTCATGTTAAAATATTATATGTACAAAGTACTACCATATGGTACTACTATTAGTGGCACTCCTAATAATACTACTACACTATCCTTGTGTTCTTTCTTTCAACCTCTCTCTTGTATTCTGTTTTCTCTCTCTTTCATCCTCTCTCTTCATCCTTTCATCGTTCGTCTCTCTTTTTTTCATGCACTCTGCCTCACAACACGCATACTGGAAACTCAAATGTTACATCTTTGCCCATAAGCTTCATGCACACAGATGTGAAAGTCTCCAGCTTGTGTACAACATTGTTCTGTTGACTCTTATTCGCATAAATTCCTCCTCTCAGTCTTCCCGTACCTTTCTCTCGCTTTACTGTCACTCATCCTTTCTTATATGATGTACATGTTCTCACAATCGCATAAATTACTTTTACCAATTGTACCTGTCTCTCTCTCTCTCTCTCTCTCTCTCTCTCTCTCTCTCTCTCTCTCTCTCTCTCTCTCTCTCTCTCTCTCTCTCTCTCTCTCTCTCTCTCTCTTCAATCTACCATATTGTGATAAACCTAAATAGTATATAAAAATTGGACTCACATTAATATTGCAAGCACTATTCTAATTTTCACTTGCATATCATTATCAACTCTGTAAAATCAATATGCATCACTGGTAGTAGCGTCTCAGTTAACTTCTTCTTCCTTTCTTTTAGCCTATAGGTGTCATCTCTGATGTATCGTGGTTTTAGACCCACTGTCAACCATTCTGCTTCTGCAGATGTCGATTCTTCTTTTCTCCCTTTGCGATCATTTATGAGTTTCTACCAACATCTCATTTTACACGTTCTGTGTTACAATCAGGTAATAGTACAATCAATAATGTTACCATTATTGTTACAATCACGTGCATACTGTTTATGAATATACAATGCATGATGATTATGTTCGTACAAATGCACTGATGTTTATGTATGTACTATAAGGCAATAAAATGATGTTCCTATTTATATCTATATGTGTTATGAGTTTTGTTTATTGAACGATTGTGAATGGTATTAACTATTACTCCCTTAGTTGGTTCTGGTTAGTATCCGTCTTCTCTGACTGTATCTTCTATCATTCAGATTCGCCATCTTCACTTTAACCTTGCCGTCTCAGCCCCTTCCGTCAGCTAATGAGGTAACATCTTTGAGTTACCTTCGACACTATCTCTTCTGCTTAGTCATTTATACCCCTTATCTGTCTTAAATAAGTAACAGCTTTGGGTGTATATATCCATACATACCTATGCATGTCTACACATTTACAATTGCATATTATATTACAACAATCATATATCAAATTTCCTACATTGACATGTCGTTATGCTGGTAAGTACTCCAGAGTGATAACCACTTGACCAGTCACTTTGTATGAACGCATGGTTTCTTAGATGATACTACGACATCGTGTGCTGTTAAGATGGAATTAAGAGTATGCGATCGTATGCTCTCGGGATTATTTCCCATTTTCTGACCATCTTATTTTGTCATCTAGCAGGTGTGACGTTTCTTAGCCCCTGTCATGGCTAGCATCAACCGTTCTAATTGTACTGTTTACCACTATAGCTGTAGTCCTTGTTACTGTTTTTACCTCTGATTACTTTACCATACTATTATGTCACATCAATCAACATTATACTTATAAAGGCATTCATTCTACTAAAACAACTATATCTATACCAATCACATATATAGCCTTTATACAATCTATACGGTATTTACAATATACATATCACATTTAAGAGTGTTTCAAGTTGAGACATGTGATGTTATCTTGTGAGTGGTAATAATGTGTTACTATTTTTAAATGTACAATTTCTGTTTTGATGTTATTGTTTTTGCCACTGTCTGCTGAACCAAGTAAGTATATGCTGTCACGAGCATATGTTGTGCTTTGCCGGGTGGTGTACTGTAGCAAGTTAGACTTGAGCTTTCTGTATCTTCTGAAGTACAATACTGTTTTCTAAATATATGTTTTGTTGTTATAGTCACTGTTTTCCACATGTGATGAAGTGTCTGGTTTCCCATAATAATAGTAGTCATCAACATGATGAATGTTACCAACCTACGTCTGATTAACTCTGCAAATGTATGAAGAGACTGCCATTCTATTAAGCAATATGATGTTGGTGTGACTGTTGGCTGTTAATGTGTCAGTGGTCTATCTGTCTCTTTGTCAATAACCTGTTCTATGTGGTGAGTTTCTGGTTTCCCGTCACCTTGTTGGCAGTGTTTCTCAAGAGTGGTTTCTCTCTGTTACTTGTTGCATTTCTCTGTCTGTATGTCTGGGACCAGTACGTCTGTCCAGTTTACATGATCGGACATGGCTTTTTATGTCCTTATCAAAGCCTGGCCAGTAGAACACGGGTAATACTCTCTCTCTAGTCTTGGCTATCCCCATATGGGCTGCACCCGGGACGTTGTGCGCCAGTTCCATCGCGTTGCTGCGCTGTCGTACTGGCAGCACAATTTGTGAGATACGTGTTGCATCTTTCGGGTATTCTCTTCTAAGGATGTCATTCTTTATTACGAAGGACCACTTGCCTAACTTAGATTGTTTAGGTGGTTGGTTTGCTCGCTGAAAACATGTTCGCAGCGTCTCGTCGTCTCTTTGTTGTTTTGCAAAGTCGTCGGTCTGTTTGTCTGATACCCGTCTAGTGTCCGTCTGGTTACCCTGTGGTGTGACCACTTTATCTTCTTCCTTGTCTTTCTTAATATGCTGTCTGGAGTCTGTATTCCCCTGTGTCATCTTATCATCCCATCTCTGGGCTTCATCTTCTGTACACTCTGTCGCTCCAGGTATGTTACCTATCATTAGTCCTGCACGTGGACTAGGTAACACTGCTACTCGTATTCTCCCTTCATAGTATGGGCAGGATATATGAACCCATGCTATAGCGTACTTCTCAAGTGTACCACCGAAGGTACTGCATGTCACCCTATCTCCAGTGTAGTCACCACTCCTTACCAGACTCTGATTCACACCAGCTATTGACGCCCCTGTATCCCTAACGCAGGTGGTCAACTTTCCGTTTACGAGTGCTTTGTGGACTTTCAAAGTCCCTTTGTGAATGTTGCTCGCATTCGCCCCTCGTTTAGGACCTATATGACCATTCGCCGGATTACCGATCTTTTGTCTATTATGTCTTCTTGTTGTTATGTGAACTACGTTTGTCTTTTGGTCATGTTCTTCTCCCCTACAAGACGTAGCATATGTCCTTCTAGTATATTTAGTCAGGTGTTTCAGTTTACAAGACCTGGCCCCGTGGCCCCAGCTGTTACAGACTCAGCATTTTAGATTGTTTCCGTAGTCTTTCACTGTTAATTGTAATGCCAGTTTCTCTTTCTCGAAATTCAACCTTCTCTATTTCGAAAGTTAGTGTTGCTTTTTGTATGGCTAATTTTTGTAGCTCAAGTTCTTTAAGTTCTTTTGCTGCCAATTCTTGTGCTGCTAATTTCTTTTCTTCGAGCTCTACCTGTGCTGCTAATTTCTGCCTCTCAAACTCTCTAACTGCTGCTCTATCTTCTCGTTCTTGCTTCTGGTGTTCACTCAACTCTTGTTTAGCCCATGTTATAAACTCTTTCCCTGCGAAACCACACTTCTCACCTAGAGCTATGAAGTCTGCCAATGTAGACATGGTTATCTGTTGTGTCTATTAGCTGGAATATATTGTCGTGTGTATAAAGAATGAATGTCGTAGTAGTTATTTGTTCTTCTTTACCACTTTAGTGTCGTCCCTGGAGTGAGGGGAATCAACACCCACATTTGTTTTAATTCAATATCTCTATCCTGGAGATATCCAGCAGACTCCGTCCACAACACTCCCTCAATCTGAAGATACCTTCTTCTCACTCTTGCTCACTCCTGGATCATGCCCCCTCTCATTCTCCCCTAACATAACATACGTGACAACTCTAGCTTCAACAAATAAAAGCAAGAAATTTATTAAAGCAAAGAGTATATGTAGGAGAAGTGTGTGTGTGTGTGTGTGTGTGTGTGTGTGTGTGTGTGTGTGTGTGTGTGTGTGTGTGTGTGTGTGTGTGTGTGTGTGTGTGTGTGTGTGTGTGTGTGTGTGTGTGTGTGTGTGTGTGTGTGTGTGTGTGTGTAAGTGTAGAATGTGTGACGTGTACTCTAAAGTGTCTATAGACTCAGATCAGTGTTCAGGAGTATAGTCATTCTCATCACTGTGCTGAGAACACACTAGCACCATGTATTCCAGACAAGCAACCTCACCAAGGTGATGCTCCTCCTGTCACGTGAAGACTTCCTCCGTTGTCTCTTGAACCACTAGGATGCTTGGACACCCATGACAAACACTGTCTAATGAGAGTCTTCAATCTGATTCCCACTATGAATTTCCTCTGTTAATTAACTGATTGTTAATCAGAAAAATTCTAACCCTATTGTCACTGTTACTGGGGAAATCTTAATGGATCTAGTGTCACTGGTTTTAAAGATTCCCCATATTAACACCACACTCTGAATGTTCTAGGTATCAGTATAAATTTTGTATGAATGTTCCTGGTATCAGTAGTGTATATCTACAATGTTCTGACTGTTCAGTGATACAACTATCACTTGCTAAACATAAATCTCATCAGCATGTCCTGCTCAGCAGAAGCCAGGTTCCCGCAAACCAACTTGGGTATAAGCCCAATGTAGCGGCCTCTCAGCAACTTCTGTCTTCAAATTCTGAGCCATCATCTTCTAAAATGTGTTAGCTTCACTGTTGAAAATCATAGCACACATACGTGGACCTGTAAATGGAACCTGTAGAATAGAGAATACTATGGTGAGGGCAACTCAGTCCTGGCCGGAATTAAGTGAGTGTAGGCCAATAGCAGCACTCAGATCTATAACAGAGATCCGATCTCTGTCATACGGCCAAATAACTCATCATATGATCTGAGACATGGCAACACCAGGAAAGAATAAAGGAACGGGTAGAAACCCAGCAGATGCCCTACTGGAAGATCCTACCATTTCACATTCCTCTCCTCCCTCTCAACCATCCTTAATCTCTCTAATTATTACTTCCACTACATTGTCCTCAACTCCCTGAGTAAAATGATATATCACACAAGCTAGTTGAAGCCACACAATAGGAATACTAGTGCCGACGCTCCTATGATACTTTCTAGCACCGCACTTATAGAACATTCTATCACTAATCATAATACATTATATCACCACACCTATAATACATTATATCACCGCACCTATAATACATTATATCACCGCACAGTACTGTACTCTATTCCTAATCATACTCTAAGTTAGATATGATTAATAGCCTACCATATGCCTATTCCAGGTTGCTAATCGAAACTATGCAATCACAGACTGGATCTATGTCCGCGGATAACTATCACCACTTAGACACCTATAGTCTCTCTCATGTAACACAACTCGGAATAACTGCACCGATCTTACCACTTCAGAATCTTTGATCGACTCACTCCACTTGTTTACCGCAACTGGCTTTTTATATCGGTGCTGGAGTGACGTCACCAAAAGTCTAGACGCCTGAATCAGTCCAGAGTCTGGTTTCTCCTCCTATTCTAGACTAACTGGAGTCAATCTGCGGTCAAATTTGCTTTCATTTGGGGAAATTCTTTGTCCCGTACATCAATAGTTCAACCTGAGAATTCCCCACATCACAGAATCCATCCCGCGTCTGTCCAGACTTTCCGTCTAGCACTTCAAAGGCTACTACCGCCTTGGCAGACGTTTGGCGTTGTTATTCGTTTCTCGAACAACCTACATCATAAAGATTCGCCGACCAGGGGTAGACATTTTGACGCGACGTATCTTGTTTCTCAGTTAGAAATGCCGATCGTGTGTAGACAGTTTTAACGACGTATTTTTCTCAGTCTGTACAACATCAAAGGGTCGGTTGTTTTTGCAGACTAATGTCGGGTCTTGTTTGTCATCGATCGCAACTAACAAGTTTATTTTCCGTGACATAGGCCCCCTCCTAAGAGAGTAGTCCGCAACAACTCTTTCTTCTTGGAGGTTCGATCCAGATGATCTATTCCTCTTCTTCAGGAGCTGGATGTCTCGACAGGAAATCAGCTCCCACATTTTCCTTCCCAGGTATATACTCCACTGTAAAGTGGTATGGCTGAAGTAGCAACGACCACCGCATCAAACGGGCGTTGAGCTTCTGAGAAGTGGCCAGGAACATCAAGGGTTGATGATCCGACTGAACTCGAAACTGAACTCCATACAAATATGGCTGGAATTTTTGCACGGCCCATACGAGAGATAAACACTCTCTCTCGACGGTCGAATAATTCCTCTCAGCCGGGAGAAGTTTCTTGCTTGCGTATGCCACTGGTTTCAAAACCGAAGCATCATCTTTTCCTTCCTGTAACAAAGCTGCCCCAATCCCAATCCCACTTGCATCCGTTCTCAACACAAATGGTTTGGAAAGGTCCGGGAGCTGTAACACAGGTTTGCTGACCAAGGCCTCCTTCAACTGACTGTAGGCACTCTCGCATTCCGGTGTCCAAACAATTTGGTCCGGGAATCCCTTTTTCAAGGTTTCGGTTAATGGAGCTCCCAGTTCAGTGAAATGTGGGATAAATTTGTGGTAGAACCCACACAACGAGAGAAAAGATCGCACATCCTTCTTCGTTTTTGGCCTTGGAGCACATCTGATTTTCTCTAGGTTCTTTTCTTCTGGGACAATGTGTCCTGGAGTGATGGTGTGACCTAGAAATTCCAGAGTCTGGTAACCAATCATACACTTGGTTGGGCGAGCAGTAAGCCCTGCTTCCTTGAGCCTATTGAAAACTCGTTCCAAGGATTGTAAATGGTCATCCAAACTGTCACTGGAAATCAGAATATCATCCATGAATGAGATGATGGACGGATCCTGTAAAGGATCAAGTAAAGTCCTCATCATGCGAGTAAACACACTAGGTGCATTGCTGAGTCCAAAGGGCATGACCTTGAATTCGTAATGTCCACTGGGGGTACTGAAAGCCAGCAGTGGTCGAACCTCTGGTTTGACCGGAATCTGATAATACCCGCGACTCAGATCCACCTTTGAGAAATACCTTGCCTTATGGAGCCTCGCGAATAACTGAGTTGGATTCGGCAAAGGTTCCACCTGAAATTGTGTATGACTGTTCAGCAGTCGGTAGTCTATACACAACCGGTGTTCTCCACTTGGTTTTCGTAACAAAACCACCCCCGCATTGTATGGGGATGTGGATGGGGCAATCACGTCATCCTCCAACAGTTTCTGTATTTCCTCCTCCAGGGCCTTTTCTTTAGAGAATGGCAATGGGTAAACCTTTCGGCGAACAGGCTCTTGGGTGGTCAAAGTCATCTCGAACTCCACCAACCTCGTTCGTCCTGGTTTATCAGTCAGTATCTCCTTATGAGACTCGAGAACCTGGGTTATCTTTTCCCTCTCCTGGGAAGTCAGATCAGGGTTCACCTGCACATCCTTGTAGGTTTCCTGGTGTACCAGGGGATATTCCCTGCCCTCGTTGGTTCCCACTTCTGTCTCCACTGCAACTGCCATTGCCATGAGGTGAGCTGCTTTTTCTCCGGGTCTCTCTTCGTATTTCCGCAAGAGATTGATATGGAAAATCTTCGACTTTCCCCGGATCCGGATCTGATAGTTGGTTCTGGATATCACCCTTTCCACGGGAAATGGTCCTTGCCAACCTATCTCCAGTTTGTTGTTTCCCGTTGGGAGTAGCAACAATACTTTGTCTCCCACCTCTAGAGATCTGTCTTTAGACCTACGGTTGTAGTAAGCCGAATGTCTTTTTCTGGCCTTTTTCAAGTTTTGATTTGCCAGAGTCCATCCCTTGTGAAGTTTTTCTTTCAGTTCCTCCACATATTTGTAAGAAGAGATCACTTCTTCTGACGTCCCCTCTTCAGTCCAACTCCTCAACATGGCTTCCAACGGTCCTTTGATTGGACGACCAAACAGCAACGTAGCGGGTGGTAGTCCTGTTGAACCATGAGGAACTTCCCGATAGGCAAAAAGTGCTGCTGGGATATATTCATCCCACCTATCAGGTTTTTCCTGCGCCAGTTTCCTGAGCATTGTCATCAACGTGCCGTTGAAACGCTCTACTTGTCCATTGGCTTGAGGGTGGTAAGGGCTGGTATGGATATGGTTAGAGTGGAACACCCTAAATACCTCCTCCATAAGTTTTCCACAAAACTGGGACCCATTGTCCGTCAGTATTTGATCAGGAAAGCCCAATCTGGTAAAGGCCTCCATCAGTGCGTCCGCCACTCGTTTCGAGTCAATCGTGGTCAACGGTATGGCTTCACCCCACATTGTACAGCAATCCACCATGGTGAGTATGTACATGTTCCTCTTCCTAGTCCTAGGAAGTGGACCCACAATATCGATGGCTACCCTCTCGAAAGGAGAGTTCATGATGGGCATTTCACCCAAGACCACCGGCGCTGTCCAGTGTTTTGGTGCCACCCTCTGGCACTCAGGGCATGACTTCACATACCGACGCACATCACCTGTCATTCCCGGCCAATAGTAATGGCAGGAAATTCGCTGCATCGTGGCGGCAATACCCATATGCCCACTGAATGAGATGGTATGCCCCATATGAAGAATCTGGGAACGGTGGGCCTTTGGGACCACCAACTGACCATGTAGGTTGTCTCCCCTTCCGGCTCTCCTGTAGAGTATCCTATTCTTCATATAGTACTGCCCCCGTTTGGGTGGATCAGCACTTTTCTGCAGCTTTTTGTAGCAAGGACGTAGAGTAGCATCCTCACTCTGGGCAGTTCGCAACTCCCCTGGCATTGGGTTAGTCACATTTGCTTCTGCCTCATCCGTTCTCGTCTGAGAGCGAGTCTGTATTGCTCCCATATGGATTGGCTCCCTGGGCATTCCCAGAAAGACATAACGGCAACCGAGGATTATGAGGAAAATGGGATCGGTCAACACCGCGGCCTTGATGGTGCCGGTGACATATCTTGACCGAATCTCCACTCTGGCAATGGGCAATTTCATGGCTACAGCACTCTTCTGTGCAGGCTGTATCTCCATGGTCTCACCTGTGAATTGTTCTGGATGTACCAGATCCGCAGAAATCACGGCCTCCCCGTCCAGTCCTGTGTCGTACAAACACTCCACTTGACGACCGTTAACTTCTACCAATTCCACTACAGGTGGTTTTTCCTGGTCTGGAGTCTCTCCCTCGGCCTCGACCTGTTAGTGGGCTCCACCTTAGGTTTCCCGGGGCACACGACGAATTGAGTGTCTCCTGACTTTCCCCTGCAGTCAATAGCATTGTGCGTATTCGACCTGCAGTGGTTGCACCATTTCCCTGTCCTAGATTTTCTTGTGCCGGACTTTATTGAGCTCTCCTGCTGGTGAGCATCCTTGTCGACCTTGGCATTGTCAGTGTCCACCTGCCTTTGAAGTCACTTGACATGCCGCGAAGTGAGGGTTCTTAGCCTTCGATTTGCATTCCTTCGTATTGTGAGAAGGTGACTTACAAATCGAACACCACTTCTCCGACCATGGTCGTTTTTGTGTAGAGCTCGAAGTGCTCTTGCTTTCCCCCTTCGTCTTCTCCATATTCTCCTCTGAAGTTTTGACATATGGTTCCACCTTCTTAGTTCCTGTGCTCTTGGCTTTCTTCAGGTTATGTTTTTCCTGACTTTTGGTGTTGGTAGAAAGGTTTTCTGCTGCCTCCCCATGGACCTCGACGAACCGTTCTGCCAATTTCGTCACCATGTCGATTCGTTCCGCCCCTTGTTCTCCCAAGAATGTCCTGAGAGGTTTCGACATTTGCTTCCGCATCTGGTCGACTACCATGAGCTCTTCCAGACTCTCATAGTCATGCGCGAACCCAGCCAAATCCATCCACTTATGGAGATAGGCTTTCAGACGCAGACTATAGGCGGCGAACAACTCCCCCGGTTCTCGTTTCGCTCCTCGAAATTTTTTCCGGTTGTTATGTGACGTAACTTCGAATCGTTTCAGCAGAGCCCTTTTCAACTCGTCATAATTGTTCTCATGTCCTGGTGGCAGGCGAGAATAAACCTCGTAACCGGTCCCGCGTAAACCCTGGGATAGCTTGAGATTCCATTTGTCACGCTCCAGACCGACATAGCTTCAAAGCGTTGAAGGTACTGGTTAATCTTCTCTTTGTCCTCCTCGTAGATCGCTAGAGGGAACTTCATAGCATGGTAGCTATGTCCACCTACTGGTGTTGAGCCAGGGAGAGAGGAACATCCCACTGCTCCCTCAGTTTCCCCACTAGATTGCCTCTTGAGCTCGAGTTCCCGCATCCGGTACTCGTGCTCCCTTTTCTGAGCCTCTTGCTCCGCTTCCCGTTGCTTAGCAGCTTGCTCAACCTCAAGTTTCTTAGCAGCTTGCTCTGCTTCCAGTTTTTTAGCTGCCTGCTCAGCTTCAATTTCCAGCCTTCTCATGGCTTGCTCTGCTTCCAATTGTCTAGCAGCTTGTTCTGCTTCCAATTTCTTAGCAGTTTGTTCTGCTTCCAATTGCCTAGCAGCTTGTTCTGCTTACAATTTCTTAGCAGTTTGTTCTGCTTCCAGTTTCTTAGCTGCTTGTTCTAACTCCATCCTTCTCAATTCCAACTCAGCCTTTCGATCTTCCCTTTCTGCTTGACGATACTCCCTCTCCACCTCCTGTACGTAATCTGTTAGTGCAGAACCCGACAATCCCATTTCTTCCCCCTTTGCCCTTAGTTCTGCCGTAGTCAGTTTAGGAGTGGCCATTTTTCAGAGAGGTAACTCAGCAGATAGAGTATAGATTATCTCTAAACAAATATATAGATAATGACCAAATACAATTAATCTATATATTTTATAACACACCACACAACACAACACAATCACTCAGTGACAAGAGTATAATCAGGACCACAGACCTATGCAGACGTGTGAAGTGTGAACAGGTAAGATAAGTCCTAACCCCTATCCACATTCACTCTAGCTGGATTCTCACTAATAGGATATCTCCATCCTCTAACTAAAGATCCCGTGTCAAAAGATCCCGTGTTAAAAGACCCCGCTTATGAAAGATCCCGTTGTCTAAAGATCCCGTTTACGAAAGATCCCGCTGTCCAAAGATCACGTTACGAGCCCCAATAAATGTCGTGTGTGTAAAGAATGAATGTCGTAGTAGTTATTTGTTCTTCTTTACCACTTTAGTGTCGTCCCTGGAGTGAGGGGAATCAACACCCACATTTGTTTTAATTCAATATCTCTATCCTGGAGATATCCAGCAGACTCCGTCCACAACACTCCCTCAATCTGAAGACACCTTCTTCTCACTCTTACTCACTCCTGGATCATGCCCCCTCTCATTCTTCCCCAACATAACATACGTGACAACTCTAGCTTCAACAAATAAAAACAAGAAATTTATTAAAGCAAAGAGTATATGTAGGAGAAGTGTGTGTGTGTGTGTATAAGGTGTAGAATGTGTGACGTGTACTCTAAAGTGTCTATAGACTCAGATCAGTGTTCAGGAGTATAGTCATTCTCATCACTGTGCTGAGAACACACTAGCACCATGTATTCCAGACAAGCAACCTCACCAAGGTGATGCTCCTCCGGTCACGTGAAGACTTCCTCCGTTGTCTCTTGAACCACTAGGATGCTTGGACACCCATGACAAACACTGTCTAATGAGAGTCTTCAATCTGATTCCCACTATGAATTTCCTCTGTTACTTTAACTGATTGTTAATCAGAAAAATTCTAACCCTATTGTCACTGTTACTGGGGAAATCTTAATGGATCTAGTGTCACTGGTTTTAAAGATTCCCCATATTAACACCACACTCTGAATGTTCTAGGTATCAGTATAAATTTTGTATGAATGTTCCTGGTATCAGTAGTGTATATCTACAATGTTCTGACTGTTCAGTGATACAACTATCACTTGCTAAACATAAATCTCATCAGCATGTCCTGCTCAGCAGAAGCCAGGTTCCCGCAAACCAACTTGGGTATAAGCCCAATGTAGCGGCCTCTCAGCAACTTCTGTCTTCAAATTCTGAGCCATCATCTTCTAAAATGTGTTAGCTTCACTGTTGAAAATCATAGCACACATACGTGGACCTGTAAATGGAACCTGTAGAATAGAGAATACTATGGTGAGGGCAACTCAATCCTGGCCGGAATTAGGTGAGTGTAGGCCAATAGCAGCACTCAGATCTATAACAGAGATCCGATCTCTGTCATACGGCCAAATAACTCATCATATGATCTGAGACATGGCAACACCAGGAAAGAATAAAGGAACGGGTAGAAACCCAGCAGATGCCCTACTGGAAGATCCTACCATTTCACATTCCTCTCCTCCCTCTCAACCATCCTTAATCTCTCTAATTATTACTCCACTACATTGTCCTCAACTCCCTGAGTAAAATGATATATCACACAAGCTAGTTGAAGCCACACAATAGGATACTAGTGCCGACGCTCCTATGATACTTTCTAGCACCGCACTTATAGAACATTCTATCACTAATCATAATACATTATATCACCGCACAGTACTGTACTCTATTCCAAATCATACTCTAAGTTAGATATGATTAATAGCCTACCATATGCCTATTCCGGTTGCTAATCGAAACTAGGCAATCACAGACTGGATCTATGTCCGCCGATAAATATCAACAATTTGACACCCTAGTTTCTTTCATTGAACACAACTCGGAAAACTGCACCGATCTTTCCCACTTCAGAAATCTTGATCGACTAACTCCACTTGTTTACCGCAACGCTTTTTATATTGGGCTGGAGTGACGTCACCAAAAAGTCTAGACGCTGATCCGTTCAGACTCTGGTTTCCTCCTCCTGTTCTAGACTAACTGGAGTCAATCCGCCGTCAAATTTGCTTTCATTTGGGGAAATTCTTTGTCCCGTACAATCAATAGTTCAGTCTGTCTGTGAACCACAGAATTCCCCACATCACAGAATCCATCCCGCGTCTGTCCAGACTTTCCGTCTAGCACTTCAAAGGCTACTACCGCCTTGGCAGACGTTTGGCGTTGTTATTCGTTTCTCGAACAACCCACATCATAAAGATTCGCCGACCAGGGGTAGACATTTTGACGCGACGTATCTTGTTTCTCAGTTAGAAATGCCGATCGTGTGTAGACAGTTTTAACGACGTATTTTTCTCAGTCTGTACAACATCAAAGGGTCGGTTGTTTTTGCAGACTAATGTCGGGTCTTGTTTGTCATCGATCGCAACTAACAAGTTTATTTTCCGTGACACATATATATATATATATATATATATATATATATATATATATATATATATATATATATATATATATATATATATATATATATATATATATATATAAATTGCGATCTCCGTCTGTCTGTCTGTCTGTCTGTCTGTCTGTCTGTCTGTATGTATGTATGTATGTATGTATGTATGTCCTTTATTTGTTCGCGAACGGCCCATCCGATTGAGATGAAATTTTCTACACGTCTTCCTTTCATTCCAGAGCTGCCAACTGTGATATTTTTTTAGTGTGAAATCGCCTGCTTACTCAGTATTATTTCATTTTTCATTTTTCATTATAATTTCATATGTCTCAGGGGACCTAACTCTGTAAAAGTTATTTCAAGGGGCATAACTTTTCTGTATAACTTATAGTCATATTGTGGCATCGTTTTCAAAGATTTATAAACTCTTTGTCCATAGTTATATACCGGCATATGAGTTATAATAAATAATGATACAATCTGTAAGGCATTTTCAAAGTTATCATAAAAATAATGCACAATGCATAACATTGTAACTCATCTTTTTTTGCTTAAGAAGTTACTATAGTCATGCAGGTGATTAGAAAGAGTTTTCATTAAAAATAATGGATGGTGTGTGGAAGGACATTCTTTTAAGTTACTTTTTTTGTTGTATGAATTTAATGAGAACTTATATGACTACTTATATTAATTAAATGAGATGCTCCCCACCAGGGACTGGGCGAAGCCGGACAGGGTCAGGCAGACAGATAGACAATCGGGAACAGGAACTTATATGACTACTTATATGAATTAAATGAGATGCTTCACACCAGGAGCTGGGTGATGCCGGGGTCAGACAGACAGACAGACAGACAGACAGACAGACAGACAGATAGTCGGTAACGGTAACGGGAACTTATATGACTACTTATATGAATTAAATGAGATGCTCCCCACCAGGGACTGGGCGAAGCCGGGCAGGGTCAGGCAGACAGATAGACAGACAGATAGACAGTCGGGAACGGGAACTTATATGACTACTTATATGAATTAAATGAGATGCTCCACACCAGGAGCTGGGCAATGCCGGGCCGGGTCAGACAGACAGACAGACAGACAGACAGACAGACAGACAGACAGACAGACAGACAGATAGTCGGTAACGGGAACGGGAACTTATATGACTACTTATATGAATTAAATGAGATGCTCCCCACCAGGGACTGGGCGAAGCCGGGCAGGGTCAGGCAGACAGATAGACAGCCAGATAGACAGACAGATAGACAGTCGGGAACGGGAACTTATATGACTACTTATATGAATTAAATGAGATGCTCCACACCAGAAGCTGGGCAATGCCGGGCCGGGTCAGACAGACAGACAGACAGACAGACAGACAGACAGACAGACAGACAGACAGACAGACAGACAGACAGACAGACAGACAGACAGATAGTCGGTAACGGGAACGGGAACTTATATGACTACTTATATGAATTAAATGAGATGCTCCCCACCAGGGACTGGGCGAAGCCGGGCAGGGTCAGGCAGACAGATAGACAGACAGATAGACAGACAGACAGACCGATAGTCGGTAACGGGAACGGGAACTTATATGACTACTAATATGAATTAAATGAGATGCTCCCCACCAGGGACTGGGCGAAGCCGGGCAGGGTCAGGCAGACAGATAGGCAGACAGATAGACAGACAGATAGACAGACAGATAGACAGTCGGGAACGGGAACTTATATGACTACTTATATGAATTACATGAGATGCTCCACACCAGGAGCTGGGCAATGCCGGGCCGGGTCAGACAGACAGACAGACAGACAGACAGACAGACAGACAGATAGACAGACAGACAGACAGACAGACAGTCGGTAACGGGAACGAGAACTTATATGACTACTTATATGAATTAAATGAGATGCTCCCCACCAGGGTCTGGGCGAAGCCGGGCAGGGTCAGCTAGTATATTTATATATATATATATATATATATATATATATATATATATATATATATATATATATATATATATATATATATATATATATATATATATATATATATCACTATATGTACACGAAGTCGATGTTACCGCTGATCTTGTTTTGGTAATCCGTACCCTGTAACTCTATTGAACAATCGACTGTAACTATCAAAGGTTAACTAACTAACATCATCCCTGTGTAAGGACAATCTAATTCATCAGGGTGATTGAACAATATCATACATAGGTGTCTGCTAGCTTACTGTTATCGAGCTGTACACATACAAAATTAGTTAGAATTAACTTGCCCTGTATATATCCAGCGATGATGTTTCAAGCGGCTTGTCCCGATGCTCGGCTCAACTTCCGCATGCTTCTGGACTTGATATCAATCAGCGTTGCCGTTCCCGTTCTACTCACAAGTTGACATGGGTAAACTTGGTCGTCAGATGCAGCTCATCACCAGCAGTGTAGATATCGCCTAGGGTACTACTCACTGTCCTGGAACACATTTCTGGAACAGATACTAGTTTGACATGATTAGTCTATGAAGGCACTATAGATGACCTTATGTTGTTATTCTTGATCTTTGTGGTGGTGTCACTTATACACCCTCTGTCGTTAATTACAAATATTATCAGGTAGCACAGTGGCTTCTGTTGTTTGTAATTAATGTGCTTGTCCTATTATCTTGTTGGTGTACATAGCCTTAACTGTTTATGGCTTATTGAAGAATCTGTAGCTGATGATACATCTTGTTGACTACCATGCTAACCACTCCTTTTTTCAACTTCACATAATTAGTATCGGCGTACATCATTTGGTGTAATGCTTTGAATAATTTGTAATAATCTGAAGTTAGCAATCATTTACTGAGCTATTGACGTTGACTATCGCTCACTGAGGGTTCGATTGCCATTTGCCTCAATTTTGCTGAGTTCTTTTGAAGGACGTAGACCCCCAAGTTGCCAACGAGCGCTTGCCGACGTAAACTAGGGGAATTGGGATGCTGCTACGTTGACACTATTTGTGGAATGTACGCTGACACACAGTGAACACAACTCATTGCCTCAGAGTTATAGAATGGCATCATGTATTGTCTCTATGCGACACAACCACTGGTCGATTCAATGTTTCATCTACACACAATATCTGTTACACACTTATCGTAGTACGGCCTGCTGTCCAGGCTAACTGTTCATTTAAAATGGTACACACACAACTCTTCTAAACCCTACTTACACCAGTCCTGTTACACATGGCCGCAGGCGCTTACATTTACAGGCCGGCAACTTCTGCACACGACACAACTGGACTTCTTGCTGTAGAGTGAACATGTCCGACCGCCTGGTCGCGGTAATGCCTTTCTCAGCCATGGGTACGCGCTTAAGATATCTAGCGTACAATCAGTTGCTTGCCGTCGATGTCTCTCGACGTTTCATTACGACAGTGGAGATTACGTTCTCGGCTCCCTGCCTGGTCATTCGATGTGTACCCACTGGTCTCCAGTTCTCTTACTCCCGTCTTTATTTTCCTTCCCTTTCTCGACCTTTCCGATCACGTGGCCTAACCCTCACAATTTCATTGGCCCTTACGAATAACCGCTTCCCGGTGTATTTCTTTCCTCTGACCACCCATGACAATTCATCCTACCGTTGTTCTACAGATCAAACTCATGGCACAAATGATAGCTCTGTTCCCGCAGAAGTCCTCTATCATAACAATATTTCCCGAATGTACCCCAGTATTGAGATAGAGTGTCGAATGTATTGGTGGTAATTCGCCTCAACCAGACTGCCCCACAGAACTAGCTAGCGAAGTCCATTCCGTTTTGTCCGCTAACCTCAGCCCTCACTGAAATCTTGATCCAAGTCAAACACAGGCTTGCTACACAGCTGGCTTGCATGGTTGATAATTGACCCACAACTGGTCATGTCCGCTGACCCTAGGCCAACGCGTACATTTAGGTCAAAGAACAGGCTTACTGCACAACTGGCCTGCCTGGTTGATAATTGACCCACAACTGAAACACAAACCTCAGTTAAGCGACGCCAATTATAAATGAGTTACCTTTAAACTTAGGAACTATTCCGCAACAGACATTGATAAGATAGTTTCATCAAGTCTTCCGCTGTAGATCAATCTCTGGGTCCCCAACAGTTGCATAGTACACAGCTGGAAGAAGAGGCGGCCTCTCGTCTCAATGACAGGCTATTGAATGAATTTAAAAAATGGAGTGATAAAAACACAGTCAGTGGCAACTGGAAAGTTTTCAAGTAACTTCAAAGCGGAGGTAGAGGCTTTGAGAACTGCAGCAGAAATGCTCTTGATGGAGGAAAATAAAGAGAAGCAAATAGCTATCTTCACAGATGCAAAGTCAGCTGTCTCAATACTGAAGAGCAAATACAGCACAGAACTAGCTGACCTAAGAGCAGCACTCCATGGTCTATGCCAGAAATCCAAAAAAGTTGTAATACAGTGGATTCCATCACATTGCAGTATACCTGGAAATGAAGAGGCTGACGGACTAGCAAAAGAGGGTGGACGATTACCACAGCCTGACATAGACATAACCTATAATGAGGCAAGATTGTTTATAAAAAGCACTTATAGAACCAAATGGGAATCAGAGCATCCAGGCCACAAGAAGGATGATGCATATTGCAAACTCGACCGAAGAGAACAAGTAGATATCTTCAGACTCCGCACAGAACATAACAGGCTGAAACACCACTTGTTCAATAAACTAAAGATAGGAGATACCGATGAATGTAATTGTGGAACTGGTAAAATGACAGCTAAACATTTGCTGCAGGAGTGCCCAATATATGCAGAACAGAGAAAGATATTTTGGCCCACACCAGCTTCATTTGAGGACAAGCTCTATGGAGATATCAACAAGCTCAAGTTGACTACAGCTTACTTTAACTACATTCAGGTTGACATCTAAAGGTGCATGAAGATGTATTTAGACTGCCATACTTCATACCACAGGTATGTCGGTTACAAAAGCGTCCCAGAGGCATGAAATGGAATATTGCTTGGATAGCACATCCATTACGTGGAATGTCCGAATCAAAAGCTCACTGTGTGGGCTTTGTAAATGGTGGAAAAAATGTCCCAGT
>JACEFZ010019531.1:62500-137500 GCA_014155875.1 Cepaea nemoralis
AAGAAATTACAACCTGAAATAGGGGAAGAACAATGTGGGTTTGTGGAAGGAAAGGGTACAGTAAATGCTGTGTATATGCTGCGAACAGTTATTGAACGAGCTATAGGAATAAACAAGGATATACATCTTTGCTTTATTGACTACACAAAGGCTTTCGATAGAGTTACACATGTCAACATGGTGGATATGCTTGCAGATCTACAAATTGAAAATGTTGTCTGTGACAAGTTGGGAAATACCTTAACAGAATCTAGACAAATTCTAGAAAGATGGCAGGAATAATGCAGTGGAATGTATGATATGAATGACTGTGAGAATAAGAATGATATGCATGAACCAATGACAGCAGAACAGAACCTGAACCCTCATTAGATGTAATTGCATGGCAAATAAAGAACCTGAAGAATAGTCAATCACGAGGATGTGATAAGATACCAGCTGAACTAATTAAAGCGGGGGAGAAGAAAGCATAAAAATATATCACGCATTATGTAAAAAGATATGGAATTATGGTATATGGCCAAAAGATTAGAAAAGAACTATCTTCATTCCTATACCAAAAAAGGGCAACCTGAAATTATGCACCAACTATAGAACTATTTCCCTGATCAGTCATACAAGTAAAATTCTACTAAAAATCATAAAGGGAAGACTTAGTAAGAAAATGGACGAAGAGATTAACGTGGTTCAAGCTGGATTTCGACAAGGAAGAGGAGCAAGAGATCACACACTTAACATGCGTTTAATAATAGAAAAGTGTAGAGAATTTAATGTAAATCTATTCTCATATTTTGTAGATTATTCAAAGGCATTTTACTGTGTACAACATCAGAAGCTTTGGGAAATCATAAGGAATATAGGCTTTCCATCACATGTAGTACAAATCATAAAAATGCTCTGTCTAGACCAACAAGCAGCGGCTAGAATAGATGGCGAGATATCAGTGTCAGAATCTCCCGGTACTTCATCTCCCCCGCCTGGCGACAACGACCAGGTACGACCGTGAACTGGACTAACAGTTACTACGCAGGTGCATGGCCAGGGGTCAGCGTGGTGCACGAAGATCACGAGAGCGGAAAGCAGTGCCAACGAGGAATCACTGCTGGTAGGACAGACAGCCTAGGACCTCGAGACTGGACGGACGTGAAAGAGTGTTGCTATCTATGAGTCGATGCTTGATGGACGACAGCCTGTATGCTTTGTTGAGTAGAGTAAAGATTGAGTTAGTGTTGTTATATACTATTGTGTTTATGAATTGATATATTGCATTGTATGTTTCTGGAAATGGCATTATCGCTAACTTTGAGCGATGCCTGATATGACTGCGTTTTGAGAAGTGCGATTAAAGTGTTTGAGTTATACCGCCGTGTGTTTGTACACTCATTATGTGTGTGAGTGTTTTCACGCCTGTTAGTGAACACGAGCCTTTGGTCATCTAAACAAGACCCTGACAATCAGATCGGTTTGACATCAGGCAAGGAGTCCATCAGGGCTGTATGCTGTTACCCTATTTGTTTAACCTGTATGCCGAAAATATAATGAGAAATGTCAGAGATGATATAACCAGGGAGTAATATGATGCCCTAAATATCGGTGGTCATGAAATACCAGAAATTCGATATGATGATGATACAGTACTGAATGATAGAGAAAACTTAGTAATCTCAACCCAAAGAAATAAAGAAAATGACAACTTATATCTTAACATAGCAAAAACAAAGATAATGCATACAGATAAAACTACTATGGAGAAAGAAATATATGTTAATGAGGAAAAATTGGAGGTGGTGGAAAATTGTGAATATCTTGGGTCATTGATTACCAACAATGGTGACACAATGAAAGGAATTAAACGACGACTTGTCAGTCAATTACTCTTCAAAGACTAAAACAACTGAATAAATTATGGAGTGGGACAGATAGAACTACAAAACTTAGATTTTTAAGAGCATGCATCTTTCCCACTTCAACATACGCCTGTGAGACCTGGACACTTACTAAACAAGCTGAACAGCGCATAAATGCCTTTGAATATAAATGTTATAGACGGGTTCTAAGAATATCTTGGGTAAAGAAAAGAACAAATGTATCCATACTTCAAGAGCTGAATATTGAAAAAGGTTGGCTATTAAAGACGATAAAACAAGAAAATTCATATATTTTGGTCACTTGAAACGTCATGAAAGTTTGGAGAGAACAATAATGGAGGGTATATGCCTGGGAAGAGAGGAAGAGGAAGGCCAAAGAGAAGGTGGGTGCAGGATGTGGCGGATGATGGGTGTATCGGACGCGGGACATCTTGCTTGTGATCGAGAAGTTTTCCGGAATGTTGTTATGGGAGCGAGGTTCTGCAAAGGACATGCTACTGAATGAATGAATTGAGCTAAGAACCGACATCACTGCACTCAAGACATTCTCATACGCACTGCGTCCTCTCGTTGAACAGCCAGCGAAAAGTTACACTAATAATAATTCCCACCGCTATCTGATTGACAGTACTCCTGGTCTTGGCTCTCAATTTTAAGATTCTGCCATAATTCCTGCCGATCCCTTGCAATATCATTCTTTCCACACACGAGTTCTCAATCTGTTCCCCCCCCCCCCCCCCCACCTTCTCCTCTTGGTCCGACAGACGTTCGACGACCATGATAGAATCACTTTTTTTATAGTCAGGGATTTAAGAAGATATATACAGACATAACAGATCAGCTGACTTGGAACTTGGAGTTCAAACAACCTGTTTCCATGATAACCAGTTTCATGGTTCTTAAAAAGACAATCTTTACCAACAGGAAACTATTATTAACGTTTCAATTAACTCAGCCTCCTAGAATGAAAACTCAGATGCAAACCTTGGACATGCTTTCATATAAATACCATTTTCCTCTCACTTTCCTTCAATGGTTTAGTACTTGAGAAACAACCAAATGTCGTCTGCTCCACTCTTCTGATGCTGGAGTGTAGAAACGAAGATTCATGTAGTGCACTGATTGTGAATGCAGCTACATTGTCCCTATTTGTGATCACGTCTACTACAGCTACTAGTAAGGTCATTTGTCTTCTAATGCTCAAGAATTGATTACATGTTTACTGTGATAATGTCCTTGCTTTATATTTCCTTAGTTTGTCCTGCTCGAAGGAAACACAATAAGCACAAAAGCAATTTTAAAAAACTGCACGCAATACAGAGGTATTTCCCTTTTGAGTCATACGGGGGAAATATTCTGCAAAATTCTAGAGAAAAGATTACGACCTATAATAGAACCCCAGCAAAGCGAAACACAGGCGGACAGATTGGCTGGCTCGGCAAAACGTGGTTGAGTATTGATGCACGACAAGGCAGACGTGGTTGCGGCCTTGTGGGAGCACGTATACACCTCGGAGGAGCAAATGGATCACCATAGTCTGGCAATAATGAGGCAGCGGGGAGTGACGAGGGGATCTGGCCGACGCTCGACGCTCAGAGGAAAGGCAAGACGGACATACAATCAGATTGTTACTGGAACTATTAGTGTTGGAACTCTTCACTGGCTGCTGAGGATGGGGACGGAGCGCTTATGGGAATGCCCCGAATGCTGTGATTTCGGTTCCTAAATCAATCAATCAATCAACACAACTTGGATTTAGGAAAAACAAGGGATACACAGATGCCATCTTCGCTCTTAGAAAACTAATAGAAAAAGCAATCGAATTTAATGAAATACTCTAATTAGCATTTGTCGACCAAGAAAAGGCATTTGATAGAGTAGATAGAAACAAACTATGGGAAATCCTTAAAAGATGATTACACATATTTAAAAAGCTTATGTAGAAGCTTATATAACAGCAATGAATTCACGGTAAAAACAAACTGAGGATACCCAGAACCCTTCACCATAAGATCCGGAGTAAGACAAGGTTGTGTCCCTGCCTCCCCCTCCCCTATCCCCTCTTGTTCATGACCTATATAGACATCATTGTAAAGTAACCAGCCAAAGAAAGACCGTAGCAATGCCACATGAAAAATAGAACACAGAAGAAGAACCAACGGCAAATCACATCATTAAAGAACTTCTATTTGCGGATGATCAAGCATTAATAGCAAAATCTGAATCAAAATTACAAGACCATATAAATACGTGTAGTCTGAACGAAGTGTGTATGGAGCATAATATTGAAAATATGCATAAATAAAACAGAGGTAATGACTATAACCAAAGAAGAAAGAACAATACACATTTATCTAGAAGAACACCCCCTGAATCAAGTAAAGAGCTTCAAATATCTAGTAAGTATAATATCCTCAAATGGCAAATCAGTACACGAGATCGAAAATAGATGCAATAAGGCAAACCAACCCCTATGGACAAATGGCACCAATACCAAAGAACAACCATGTATCAATAATTACTAAGAAAGCACTTTACAACACAATCTTCCTACCAACTCTGTGCTACCAATGCCAAACCTGGACAATGACATAAAAAGAGAACAGAAAAATCACAACAGAAATGAGATTCCTGAGAAGAATACTCAATGTATCGAGAAGAGAGAGAATCAGAAATGAAGAAATCAGGACTAAAGTGGGGGTTATAGAAGCAATCTGTGGCGAAGGGGTTACGGACGCAGTTCGTAATCCCGTATACCCGCGTTCCAAACACTGTTGCTGGCGATTTAGCAGCAGACCTCATTGCGTTGTTTTTTTAAAAAACTAAATGGTTTGGGTGCCGGTCGTTCAGAAAGCAATGGCAAACAACTGAACGTAAACTTGCCAAGAGATTACAATAGCAAAATATGTTGTGTTGACTGTGAGGTCCTGTGAAGGATATGCAACTATAGTGCATTTACATTTGGTTGCCTCCATATAAAAATCCATATCTCAGTAACCAACTGGGGGAAATGATGAGATTTAGCATATAACCTTATCATTATGTCCACCCAACAAAAACATTTTTGTTCTGGAGATTGTACAGAAGATTTCAATGTTTCTTTATATGCGGTATATAATTTACGGGTCAGAGATGAAGTGCATAGTAGTACATGGATTACATCTTGACCCAGAAAATCAGCGTTCAATATTGAATATTCTCCGTGATGCACGGGAATTTTCTGATGGCAAATCCCGCGCAGTTTAAATGGGAGTGTTCAGAGGTGTAGTCAATGATGTGGGTGCTTTCATGAAACGTGATTATATAAATAAATCTTACCATTTATCGCTAACATGTGAATGTGTGAATATTGTTCAATGGGATTGAATGTGAAATTGTGTACACTTCAAAGTATCGCTATGAAGTTGTACACATATTTTTGTCAAGAAGCTGATCACAAGAAACTGTTTCATACTATTACAAATCCCGAAAAAAAGAACAGTGCAGGCCTTGAGTTTGAGTACACGGTCATTTCGCCGATGGGTGCAAGAATCTGGAATGAAACCAACACGTGATAAGCAAACGATAGGTAGAAAGGCAATTGTAGATAGCTTTGACAAGGATGTCATAAGGCGGGCTATTATAAAAATGCTGGATACCAAAGAAACAGTGACTGTAAGAAACCTTAGGGTTTGGTTGAGAAAAAACAATGACATAGAGCTATCCAAAACAACTTTGTGGAAAATTATAAGGAGATTAGGCTTCAATTTTAGAAAGTACAAGGGAGCTAGAAATATCCTTTGCGAGCAACCACATTTAGGAGCCATGAGAAGCAGATACCTACGTGAAATAAGGGAAATGCGGAAAGAAAATTATGACATAGTGTATTTGGATGAAACATGGGTCAATCTGCACCACACAAGTGAAAAGGTATGGCAATCAGTGGATGGAAAGATAAAGCGATGTATGCCCAGTAGTAAAGGACAGCGTTTGGTAGTACTCATAATGGCTTACTACAGAATGCTGGACTCGTGTTCGTATCAAAGCATACAGACAATAGGGATTATCATAATGAGATTAATGGTAATGTATTTAGAGATTGGCTCGAGAATACAGTACTTCCATCCCTCGATAGACCGTCTTGTCTAATCATGGACAATGCATCATATCACAATGTTGTTGCCCAAGAAGACAGAATACCTACGGCATCGAGCACAAAGGAAGCAATAAAGATATGGCTCCAAAAGGAAAATATACCATTTCCAGAAACATATTTCAAGCTACAGTTGTTGTTCCTTGTAAACCAGGCGCAAAAAAGCAAGAAATATCAAATCGACAAGTTGATAGAAGAGCATGGTCCATAGGTGCTTGAGACTTCCGCCGTACCATTCTCATTTAAGCCCTATAGAACTTGTGTTGGCTAAAATTAAAGGACAGGTGGCAGCTGACAATACTACATTCAAATTGTCTGACGTCAAGATATTAACCCAGTCCGCGCTATTAAATATTAATAAAAGTTACTGGAAACAAAAATGTGAGGACCATGTGAAGATGACTATTGGAGAAAGGATGGATTGAATTTTATGCAACCGAGAGCAGTCATCAACCTACTGGAATCGTCCGACACAGATTAAGGTCTGGGCAGATCGCAGACATTAATCTACATGCACACTTACTGGGATATTTTTCTGCAACTATTCAGACGAATTTCAGGCCCTAAACATTACAGCATCAACACAATGTTGATGGCAACAATTTGTATTCCATAGTGATAAATTTTCAGTTCCGCAAGCCTTTAAAAGTGACAAACAACTGGCATTGAGATAAATAAATTACTAAACGCATTGAATACCAACATAAGAGTAATATTGCGGTGGAAACTGGCATAGTTTGGCATTCCAAGAAACGTGAGAACACGTTGTCAAATGAGGGGACAACATACGAACATACGAATCAATCTATAAAATTCAATGAAAAGAGGACCAACATCTTGGCAGTTAAGAAGGAATGCCCACTACAGAGACATTCACAGCTATATTCGTCGTGCAAAACAGGTAATAATCATGTTCCGTCTCTGAACAGTAAACAGCAGAGTAGACAATCTTTCACGAAGACTCAAAACGGTTCTATCATCAATGCGCACGTGAATACAAACTACATAGACAGCTGAGCAGATCCTTAAAAATTGACACATGTTGACTGAATTGCTGTATCATCTATGGTCACTCCATACGCACATTAACGCACAGCTGTTTGGAAGCCATCACGAACTCCATATAAAAAGCTAAATGCATCCTAGTAACATGACTCCTTTTGTACACATTATTAACAAGAAGCTGAAGAAACAAGAAGAAAATGAAATACAAGGTAAGAAATGTATTCCTTCTATACTTTCCTGTCCAATTCCATTTCGGTTCAACATTATTTACCACATGCCTCTGTAAATTCTGTCCCTATTTATATTATATACACATTGCACCCACTTCCATAAGAATCTGGATACGCCTTGTGTCGTCACCGGAATTGAGGTGCGGTACTGTACACCAAATTTTTTAGCGTAAATTCACCAGTATTTCGCCAAAACATCAAAGAAATGTCGCCGCTTTCCATGATTTAGGTTGCCTTAGGACCTATCAAAGGCATATTCCTTGGGTGGGGGGTAAATATAAGACGGCTGGAAAAATTTCATACAGACAGTTTTCAAAACAATTGATCGTGAATGCAGGCATTCATTTCTGGACAGACTATAACTTTAAGATTTCATCAGAAAACAGCAGGTTAAATGGTTTTGCCATATAACTAGATTACCAACTAACAGTATACTTCAACAAGCAATGATGTACAGACCAGACGGAAGCAGAGGAAGAGGCCGGTCACGTAAACAATGGACAGAGGGAATTACAGAGTCCACGACAATCTCGATATATGAAGCCCATAAACGGGCACTTTCCCGCCGTTTATGCTTCACCTCGACACCGCAAGGTACAAAAGGAACCTGATGAGATGAGATGAGTTTTTCTATTCTCATTTTTTATTTACTAATATATACATGCCTTTATTTTCTTTAGACATTTAATAAATGCCTGGCTTGACTTTCTGTTTCTTGTTTGTTGAGCATGCCAGTCACAAGTTACGTTAATTCGTTATAATTTAACATATATTATGTTAATTGTTATCTTAACTTCACATATAATGTGCTAACTTCTCAAATATCGTTACCTAAACTTCTCAAATATAAATAATGTGTTAACTTCTCAGATACAATGTTAACTGCTATCTTAACTTCTCAGATATTGTGTTAACTTGTATCTTAACTTCTCAGATGCTACGTTAAATTTTCAAAAACATCCTCACTGTCTCAGATAGTTAGCAACAAAAACAGAACATTTTATTTACGGGTTCACTCTCTCCTTTAAATTCCTCCTTTTCCTCCTTCTCCTTCTTTATCTCTTCTTCTTTGCCTTCAGTCTTTTATCTCCAAACAGAGCTTAGCACCTCAACACAAAAACCTCTCCAGAAGAGTAGTACCTCACAATGAGACTGAAACAACAGCCACTGCGAAGTCGACAAGGGAAAGTCTCGATAGATATGCACGACAGGAGAAAAAGTCTGGGAGTCATGACCCACACGGGCCCGCCCCCTGAGAATATCAGGAAGGTAAAGGGGCCGTAACATTCGTCGAGGGGGGACAACTTCAGATGATCAGAAGCTTCCTGTCGTGCTTGCTCCCCTTCGGAGTTGTTACAACCTCCTCAACAAGTTCAAATCAAGCATTCCTTTCCTTTGCTATCTCCTGTAAGATCTGCCGTACATTCCCCAGTTTATTCATCTCCTGTCTCTACCTGTTAGATAGTCATCGGGGTGACCTATGTGTTGATTAATAATACACGGGAAATATGAGGAATAAATTTATAGTTTTGATCAGCACTCATGGAAGTAGAGGAAATAAGTAGAGATTAGAGGACACGCGTTTTAAAAATTAAAAGCAAGAATGGGCAGGCGGAAATTCGAATCTGGAACGCCCAAATGACAACAGAGCCTGGCTGAAGGAACTAATGTACCGAACAGTACATGGAAAGTATTGCTCATGCTACTCCACTAAACCAAAGGCTCCCAATAATTGATATGGAAAAATATGCAAGCATCAGATAATATGCGTGTAAATGACGATGATGGAGATGATGGTAATAATAATCATAATAAGGGCAAAAAATATACAGTATAATAAGATGGGTAGCGGGGTAGGGGTATCCCCTATCAAAGGAGAGGTAAGGCGCGTCCTTCCCTCCGCTAGCCTACGGGACACCCTTGGGCAAGGTGGAGTACCCGTTTAGCCCCCCGATCAGGGTTACGTGAAGCCATGGGTGCAGGTGGTGGATGAAGATGGAGAGCAGCCGACAGATAGTTGTAGGTTATGGTCTCCACCTTCACGACGGTAGGCAGAGGATCTCTTTTTTTAGGATTGATTGATTGATTGATTGATTTAGGAACCGACATCACAGCATTCGGGACATTCCCATAAGCGCTCCGTCTCCATCCTCAGCAGCCAGCGAAGAGTTCCAACACTAATAGTTCCAGTAGCAATCTGATTATATGTCCGTCTCGCCTTTCCTCCGAGCGCCGAGCGTCGGCCAGATCCCCTCGTCACACCTCGTTGTCTCATTCTTACCAGACCATGGTGCTCCATCTGCTCCTCCGAGGTGTACACGTGCTCCCACAAGGCCGCAACCACGTCTGCCTTGTCATGCATCAATACTCCACCAAATTTTGCCGAGCCAGCCAATCTGTCCGCCTGTTCATTCCCCAGCACACCGGCATGCCCAGGAGAAAAGATCCAGGTGATGCTTACTACCCGTGACCTCTGAAGCGAAGCAAGCCTTTTGTTAGGAGAAAATGGCTACGGTCACTGACCAGTATTGTCACTGCTGGGAAGGAAAGCAATGGCAAACTACCTTCTTTATAGATGCCAAGAAAATCATGTTGTGTGGACTCATCGATAATCAGAATGAAGATCGTAAACTGATTAGAGACATTAGACGCAGACAGTCAAAATTTTGTGGGCATGTTATGAGAAGAAATGAATTGGAGAACTTGGTGACAACTGGTAAGATCGAGGGGAACAGACCAAGGGGAGGACCTAGAAGCAAATACCTGGATGGCTTGGCCTCGTGGCATGGTCGAGACAGGAACACTGAGCTGATCCACGACTCTGGTGATCGAGTGAGATGGCAAAACATGACCGCCCACGCTTACCGGCATGGCACATGGTGGATGGATGGATAATGAGATCTACTGTTTTATTGTTTCCTACAGGTATTTTCGTGTGGCATACCATGTTTATTTAAACAGTATTCAAAAATCTAAGAGATGGGTGGAGAGTCGACGAGAACGAAAAAGGGAGAGAACGAAAGATAGGCAGACAGAAAGTTTAAGAAGGAGAGAGAACGAGAGAGAGAGAGAGAGAGAGAGAGAGAGAGAGAGAGAGAGAGAGAGAGAGAGAGAGAGAGAGAGAGAGAGAGACGAACACAGACTGTTACTATAAACATTAACACGACAGGCCCGTTAAGCTTACAATGAAGAAAGTGTTTGACACATTCTTTATCGGCGGTAAGAAAGTTTGCTAAGCGTATTATTCACAGTTGTTTTGAAAGTTGTGCTGAAACTGTAATAAATTAAGAAGGTGCATGCCCCATTTATGGCCTCAAATGTGTATGTTATAGTGTAAAATATTGCCATTATATTGTGATATTTTGGAGAGGCGAGGAAGTTGAAATCAGGTAGGAACAGCGGCATGGCCGATGATGCAATCACTATACATTTTGGTATGTTACATATTATAAAAATAATATCAACAGCAATGACAGTTCTGGTGAGTCTTGAGTCGTTTTTCAGCTTGCTGGTTTTCGCTACAGGTGATTTTACTCTGGTGTGTACTTCATTTTCCCTCGAAAAACTGTTCTGTGGATTTCCAGTTGCTCCAAACTGCCGAAATTTGTGGGAGGCTTTGATAGCTGATATCATATACACGGCACACATCGTGGCTGTAATGCCGGACAACACTGGTAATATACCGGCCAGAATTATATCCTTCCACAAATCTGACCCTGGCTTGGCGCCGGAAGACCAGTACATTAGTCGGGATTTGTTCATAGCGCTATCGAAGGTCCAGGCCAATCCAGTGCTGAGATATTCTGGTATTAAAAATGAAGCAAAGATCAAAGCAGTGCAGATAATGGCTATAGCAGACCGTGACTTGGAGAAAATACGCTTGACGGTAAAGGGGAATGCCACGCAGAAGCATCTCTCAATGGACATCATGAAAATTATGATAACTGACGTGGCATATACTTTCTCTCGGGCCGGAGTTACACAGTAAGAAAAGGAACTTGGATCCACCGCTGTGAGATCGGGTTTTACTCGGCTGAAGAAAATGCTAACAGAAAACATGAAAACTAGCATGGAGTGCACACAGTCTGACGTTGATAAACTGAGGAACTGAACCGTAGCGCTGTCTTTGACGCCATGCTTCACGTACACGACAATGCTGATAGCGTTAGTAACAATTCCGAACACAGATATAAAGTAGCAGACGCCTACACACAGAACATCAACAATGATGTCCCTGATGATCCTATTCGCCAGAATGGACACATATTCATCATTGATTTCTCGAGTGCAGTTAACACAGTCCTTGTCCTCCATTTCTGGGCTGTTTATTTAGAATGATGTATTTGCGTCTAGTTTACTGAGACGGTGACACGGGTAGATGTAGTCACTGTCGTAGAAAATATAAGATATAAATGATTTCAAATAATCTAGGCCTGGGTTCAATTACATACTTACAGTGGCGAAGTGCTCAAGCCGTCTGACTCGGGCTCCGAAGATGGTGGGTTCGATTCCGGGCCGCGTCCTTTTGTTCACTAGTGCATTTTATCGGAGACTCCTGGGGGTCGTCGCTGGAGCTACGGAGTTCATGCTTTGTGCGACGCTTTCCGCGCTTCGGAAAGAGTCTGGACCATATGGGATAAAATCTGGGTGCAAAGAAGTCGACCCTGTTGACTTTTAAGCGACTTTTTTTTTAAGCGACACACTTACACGTGTTAACGAAGATAGTGAGTTATGGTAGATTGGTCCGTGGTTTAGTTTACATCAGAAGGAGGTGGGACAAGATAAGAAGGAGGAGGATGGCATGTTTTTATGTAAAATTTAGCAAATTTCATACTAAGACATATTGTAACACATTACAGAACTCAGCTAATGGAATATTCTTTACAGGACGTCGCAATCAGCCCCAGCATTTTTGGCTGTGATTTCTTTGCAAGTTTACGTCCAATAATTTGCAATTGCTTTCTGAACGACCACACACAAAGCATTGTATGAAAACTAAAACAAGGCGGTTTGTTGCCAAATCGCCCATAGCTGTGTTTCGAACGGAGAATACGCGATTACGGATAACTTGCCAAATCCCCTGAGTTATCAGTTATCAGTTGGGGTATCTTCATTGCACTCCGGACAGGTCCATAGGTGCTCAGATCCTCCCTCCTCCCCCCCCCCCAGCATATGCATCAGCGTCCGGTGGCTAATAGTTCCAGTTCTGTGTTGGTTGACGAGGCACCTCGTTTTCCCGATGTATCTCTCGCGTCTGGCCGTGCCGATTCTTACTCCCAAGTCTTTCATCCTGGACAGCGATGCGGATTCACTGACGTCAAAGTCCTCTGTTCTCGCCATATCTTTAAGGACGTTAATAACATCGGCACGATCCATGGGCTGGCCATCTACAGAGGGTGCAGAGCTAGCCAGTTTATCAGCTCGTTCATTTCCCTCGACTCCCGCATGTCCCGGGACGAAGATGAAGGTGACTTTACGGACAACAGACTTCCGCAGCGCCTCAGTCCACTGTCTACGTACAGATCCAGCTTCGACCTTCTGAATCATGCTCATTGAATCACTTAGTACACACACGTTGGTATAATGCTGTGATTCCAGCCATATGAAAGCCTGTGTAACTGCCATAACCTTCATCGTCATGCTGCTCGTGATCATAGAGTGGGCACCACTGGATTCTTGAACGGTCGGCCCGCTGAACGGGCTGTAAATGTCCCACGCACTTCTCTGCTGCTTTACAACAGATCCATCTGTATAGATGAGCACTTCGGGGCAATCTGGATGTTCATAGATGAGCGCGTTGACCTCTGCATTAACAGCGGCAGGGTTCTACTCTCTGCACCGTCTGTCGAGTGTGATAATGCAGGAGAAAGTGCACTTAAAAGCTGGAGGCACCGGCACCCATTCCTTGCCGGGGTCGATACTGGTAAGACTGCAGACCTGCCTGACGACATTTTCCGCACGACCCATCCATGATTTGCCTCTCTTTAGCCTGTCACCCTTTTCTCTGAATATAGCGTCATGCAGTGGGTGCTGATCATCTGCACTTATTTTTAAGTATGCACGAGCTCTCCAGGTCTTAATCCTGTGTTCCATTGTCGGGAAGTCAAGGTGGTATCTCATTGCTACACAGCTCGTGCAGCCCAAAATTATGCGCATGGCTTCGTTTTATACCTTTTCAAGTCTTCCAATCTGTGTAGGGCTGACAGTGAGGATGGCCAGGGCATACTCGATGCGTGAAAGCACCAGAAACCCCCGAATAATGTCGGGGAGTCCCGGTAGCGCAGTGACCAGCACCCCTGCCTACAGGCGCGATGGTTTTCGAATCCTCTTTGAAGCGGGCTTTATTTTCCCATTTGTCTGGGATCGCACTTCGGCGCAGTCTGTGATGGGTACCATTGTATTTTGTAAGTCATCGTCACCATTATCTTTCACTTTGACCGTCAAGCGTGATGGGGAGGTATAGTTGATGTACTAGCGCCCGATTGGTGGAACTAGATAGTGACATTCCGTCTGATTGTACAACAATGCCTTTGATGTCGTCAATCCATTTTCTTCTCGGGTGTTCCCTTGCTAACGTATCAGATCTTCTTTGATGTAGCGCTTGTGCTGGTAGTGTTTACATTTTACTTCTGCTGGTATGAAGTTTGGTTCTTGTTGTTCACAGCTTTTAGTCGCAAAATGTTGGTTACCTATTTCAGGGCCGTGCGGTAGATTTTCTCAATGTGATGCAAGTCTTCGAAATGCCGCCCTTTCATGATGCAAGCCTTCAATATGCCGCCCCTCTTTCGCTGCTCATGCTGCACCTTTACGGTGCCGCCTGATGCCGCCGCCTCTCTGCATCATTGCACGTCACGGCCCTGTGTGGGGTTAAGTAGTTCTTCAAAATATTCTGCCCACCTTGCTAACCTTTGTTTTGAATTAAAGATAGACTTCTGTTATTTATGATGATGGTTGGGCAGTAGCGTGTATTTCTGTTTCTCATATTATTGACGCGTATATTCTCCAGGATTTATAGTTAGATGTTTTAATTGTTCGTTTGGCGTTTCGTTGTGTTAATCTACATGTTACATCATCTTGTTTAGATTTAGATTTTTTGAATGCCATCTTCTATCTGTAAATGCTATCTTTAACTGCATTTATCCACCAGGCGTTTCTTAATCTTTTGTACTGCCCTAATTGATTGATTGATTGATTGATTGATTGATTTAAGAACCAACATCACAGCATTCGGGGCATTCCCATAAGCGCTCCGTCCCCATCCTCAGAAGCCAGGGAAGAGTTCCAACCCCAATAGTACCAGTAGCAATCTGATTACATGTGCGTCTCACCTTTCCTGTAAGCTTCGAGCATCGGCTAGATCCCCTCGTCACTCCACGCTGTCGCAATCTTGCCAGACCATGGTGATCCATTTGCTCCTCTGTGGTGTACACGTGCTCCCACAAGGCCGCAACCACGTCTGTCTTATCATGCATCAATACTCCACCAAGTTTTGCAGAGCCAGCCAATCTGTCTGCCTGTTCATTCCCCAGCACACCAGCATGCCCCGGAGAAAAGATCCAGACGATGCTTGCCACCCGTGACTTCCGAAGCGAAGCAAGCCACTCGGCACGAAGCTTGTCTGTCCTCACCCTACTCAGCATGCTTTCTGAGTCAGTTACAATCACGATGTTTGTGTGTATCGTATCCTCCATCCAGCGGAAAGCTGCACTGACTGCCTCTACCTCCATTCTTAAGCTAGATGTTGTGGTATCATATGCCAAGCTCTCCTGCACCAAACGTCGACCATTAGCCTTTGCCAAGAAACCCCAGGCACTTCTACTACCTCTCAACACCGAACCATCTGTGTAGATAATCACATCACCCGGGCGAGCATTATCCTGAATTAGTTGCTGGATTTCCACTTCTGTGGCCCCTGCTGGCCACTCCCTGCACTCCCGGCTCAATGTGATTATAACTCTGCACAAGTCTGACTGCTCCGCTGGCACTCTGACCCACTCCTCTCCTCGCCTAATGTTCTCCAAGGGCACACCTGTCTGATCGTATCCTCCGCCTGAGCCATCCATGATTTCCCTCTTAATCAGTCGCTGGCCCTTAACTGCGTCCAGCGCCTCATGCAACGGGTGATCTGTGTCAGCAGCTACTCTGAGGTATGCCTTCGCCTGCATCACCTTGAGCCTACCAGCAACAGTCGGCAAACCAAGGATGTACCGCATACACACCACTGGGGTGTCTCTGGTGCATCCCAGAATGACCCGCATAGCCTCGTTCTGTATGCGCACCAATCTCACCAGCTGACTCTTTGAGACAGTGAGCAGTCCTAGTCCATAATCAATCGCTGAGAGGATCAAGTGCTGGTATAGTCTGAAAAGCAGTCTCTGCTCTATGTCCATTGCAGCCATAGTTTTAAGTGCGTTGAGTCCCTTTTGAGATCTTGTAACAATCGTCTCCACATGATCCTTGAAGGACAGGCTCCTGTCAAATGTGATTCCCAGATACTTCAGTTTGTTCTCTCTGTTGACGCTTCCACCATCTATCGTGAGGCTTGGAACATCAGCTCTCACAATTATATGTCCAGAGAGCACCACAAAACAGCCGCCTTTTCCGGGTGGATGACAGCACTCATTTCAGTGCACCAGTCAATCACTTTGACTACTGTTGCCTGCAGCTCCTGGGCTGTGTGCTCCCTATCTCTCCCCTGCCTATATGCAAGAATATCATCTGCAAATGTTAGTATCCTTCCAACCCCTGGTGCTTCTAGGTTTGCAATTTTGCTCGTATACACGTTAAAGAGCACTGGTGAGATTGCGAATTCCTGTGGCAGTCCCGGGGTTAAAATATGTGGCTCTGAGGTCCATTCACCCAGGCGGAGAGCAATCCGACGAGAATGTAGGTCGGCCGCTATCCAGTTCACCAACCAGGGATTGACCCCCTTCTCCATCAGTGCGGTCATCAAAATATCATATCGAACTCTATTGTACGCATCCTAATTTTTTTGATGCTACATTTATTTTCAAGTGTGTCATGCATGGTAGCCTTGAAACATATCCATTCCTTATCTACACTTGAGTACACATCGGGGAGATTCTTACGTATATTTGTTTTTTATTTCTCGTTTGAATTCGTCTTTTACCGTATTTTCCTGAAGCTTCCTATAATTGATCAGGTTTGTTGCTACTTTTTTGTTTCTGATTTTCCTGTATATTAAATTCGTTTTAATTAGTACTGATTTATAATCAGTATCACTGACTGTGTTTGTGAGTGCTCTAGAATTCATTAGTAGTCTTCTGACTGTTTTCTTAAATAGAAGAAGTGACTGCGACGATGTTGAAAACAAAAACTGTTTGTTATTATTATATGTAATTCCTTGTAAGTAATGATGTACATTAAGAGTAAAAATAAACTTGTTAATTTAGTGACAACTGGCAAACTAGATAGGCAAAGAGTAATGGCAGACACATAAATAAATATCTGGATGGCATCATCTAGACAAGAACACAGACCTGATTCACATCATCACCATCATCATCAAATAAGTTTTGCTGCCTGTTTCGTCAAGCATGTGGCTCAGCACAATTTTTTTTTAAACTCTCGCTCGCTTTGAACTCAAGCGTGGTCCATAACACTACTTCTAGTAGTGCTTCACTAAATTTTACATGTGGATTAGTTTTCCCTATTAACAGTGTCCCTCGCTATCAGGCGAACCCACTCCGAATTCAGAGGTACTTGTAATTTACGTCCCCAAGTCAAAGACGATGGTCAACATTTTAGTCTAACTGTCCGGTTTAGGGGTTGAACCCCTTACCTGGGCATCAGCACACCTGATGTTTAAGAACACGCGTTCTTATCCATTCGGCCATGCTGACCTACTCTCAGCACAAATGATTTCGACGAGCATTTTCTCGGGTTTCTTTTTCCTAGCCTTTAACTGTCTCCATTCTACCTACAAGTCAACAGGTTTATACATCACTCCGTCTGGTCTCTATCCCCTGACCTGTCTGGCATGGGAGACCCTACCAGCAGCTGCACTACCGTCGACATAGCGCCTGGTGTCATTGGAACACGTCAATGTGGATACACACTAGAGGGGGAGCAATCGATCCGAGACTACAGTGATCGTGTGATAGGGCGACCGTGACCGCCAACGCCTGTCGACAGTGTGCGTAGTGCTGATGACGAGTTAAGGTTTTATATTAGTAAATTTTCATTAATTCACATGTAACCACTATATCTCCCTCAATTCTAATTATGCACTCTTTGAATCACGAACAGCCAAAATATGCTAGTGTCGCCTGCTACATCTTGTAAACGATATGCAACAACAACTCTTGTATGACTTGAAGAATTGGGGACAAGTGATGACTGGTTTTATACCGGCGGGTAAGCAACACACACTGCCTGAGGCTACTAAATCCTCCCTTTTTTAACCAGACTGCCCAGGTATCAATGGTAGATCTTCCTTCTTTAACCAGACTTTTATCTGTCCAAGTATCAATGGTCGATCTTCCTTCTTTAACCAGACTTTTATCTGTCCAAGTATCAATGGTCGATCTTCCTTCTTTAACCAGACTTTTATCTGTCCAAGTATCAATGGTCGATCTTCCTTCTTTAACCAGACTTTTATCTGCCTAGGTATCAATAGTCGATCCTTATTTCTTTAACCAGACTTTAACTATAGCGTCTGCATAGACTTCATCACAGCGGAGACAATATTAGATCTTACTTTCTGAAATGCGGCCTTTGCCTGCCCTATTCTGCTCTTAATCTCTGTTGGACATCTTCCATCTGATGCTATAAATGTCTCTAGGTATCTTTAATTATCCACTTGATTAAGAATTGTTCCTTCTATTTCTATCTCACGTTTTGGTGTCACCATTTTCTTTGATATCGCCATTGTAACTGTTTTCTTGATATTCAAGGAGAGTCCTTTCCTTGCACTCTGTGTTACTACAGTGTCCAACAATTGTTGTAGGTCTGTTGATTTATCTGCCACAATACTGTGTCATCTGCATACCGTATATTATTTATATTATAACCTCCAACTAGTATTCCTGGCATCTCTTTGATCTCTCTCATTATTACTTCGCTATATAGGGAGAAGAGATGTGGTGACAAGACACATCCCTGTCGTACTCCTAGCTTTATGTGTTCGTAAGTACCCTCTTTATTTCCAATTTTAATTGCTGCTACTTGGTTCCAGTAAATATTCTTTATTATTCTTAAATCTTTCCCATCAATGTTGATATCTTCCAACATTTTAATTAGCTCATCATGTTTTACTTTATCAAATGCCTTAGTATAATCTATGAAGCATAAATATATGTTTTTCAGTTTCTCTATTGACCTTTCTATTAGTGTCCGTAATGTATATATTGCATTGTTTGTGCCCTTTCCCTCCACAAATCCATACAGTTCTTCACTAATTTCCATTTCTATTTTCTTTCTGGTTCTTCTCATTATGATTCTGAGCAGAAGTTTAGTTATATGGTTTATGAGGTTAATTGTGCGAAAATCTTCACATTCAATTGCTCCTGGTCTTTTTGGTATGGCTATAAATACAGATTTCAGCATATCACTGGGTAGATATCCACTGCTGTAAATATCATTTAACATTTTGGTTAATATATCTACTCCAAATTCTCCCAATACTTCTAATTCTTCTATTGTAATTTCATCTGGTCCAACTGTTTTTCCTTTCTTCATATGTTTCATAGCGTCGGCGACTTCTTCTTTTAGAATAGGTGGACCTTCTAAGTTACTATCTTCTGTTAATTCTTCCCTTTCCCCATCATATAATTCTTTTATATACTCATTCCACCTCTTCATTATATCATCTTCATCCAATAATATCTTTCCTGTTTTTGATTTCAAACACCCTGTATTTATTTTTATTTTTCTTAACGTGAGCTCACTGATTTGTCTGTGCATATTTTGTGTATCTTTAATGGCATTTAATTCAATTTTTTTGCACTGCTCATTTAACCAACTTTCTTTTGCCTTCCCACATTTATCTTTTATTTCTTTATTTATCTTAGCGTATTCTTGTTTGTCATTTTTACTCTGTTTTCTTTTGTCCATCAGCATTAAGATTTCTTCATTCATCCATTTTTTCTTAGCTATTTGACTTCTCTCCTGTAATATTTCTTTGCTAGTTTGATGAATGGAGTCCCTTAACATTTCCCATTGTTCATTTATACTCTGTATTTTAGCTATTGCATTGTACCTATTTTTCACAGTCACTATGTATTGTTCTTGAATTTATTTATCTACTTTCAGAACCTCTTTATTAAGTCTCATGTTCCTAACCATTTGTTGTCCTCTCTTTAATCTTACTTTTATTTGTCCACATAGTGGTACATGATCATTATTACAATCGGCGCCAGGCATTGTTTTTACATTAATTAGGGCATTTCTAAATCTTTTATTAATTAGTATGTAGTCAATTTGGTTGCGTATTTTCTGATCAGGGCTTTTCCATGTGTATAGTCGTCTTTTATAGTGTTTAAACCACGTGTTTCCAATTATCATATCATTGATACTTGCCCATTCAATTAGCTTTTCCCTTCTGTCATTTCTTGTACCTAAACCATAATTCCCCACTACATCCTCCATTTTTCCCTTTCCTACTTTTGCATTAAAATCTCCAAGTATTATTTTTATTTCCTGTGATCCAATTTGAGCCATCTCCATTTCTATTTCATCGTAAAAGTGTTGTATTTCTTCATCACTACTGCTTGTTGTTGGTGCATATACTTGTATAATATTTATATCTATTGGTTTGCCTTTGATTTTGACCAAAATAACTATCTGAAATACACCAATATCCATTAAGTGACATGGCTGTTTCTTCGTCAAGTATTATTTCTACACCTTTTTCATGTGTATCCCCTCCAGAATAAATTATTGTGTGGTTGTCAGCTATAATTTTGCCCGATCCCTTCCATCTCATCTCACTAACGCCTAATATATTCATATTCATGCTATCCATTTCTCTTAGAACATTGTTCAACTTTTCTAGTTCATTTAATGTCCTAACATTCCATGTTCTTACTCTAAATTTATGTATTTTATTTATGATTTTGCCATCAGTAGCTGGATGACGGTCTGGTGTCATCTGTGGCTCATGACTGTCCCTACCGGACGTGGATGTCCTAAGACAGCCATTAACGTCGTTCACTAACTCTGATATGTGTTTTGCCATGAAGTCTAGTGAAGATAATGTGGTGGTTTCCCCTTGCCTTCCACATTCACATGGTGGTTTTTTACCTCTACCTTTAACAGCCATTTCCGACTGTCAGGACAAGTGAGTGTCCTGCTCTGCTCAGCTGCAGAGTTGTCCACTTATTCCTGATTAGATTTTACTTTCTTTAATCATACTTGTTTCTGTCCAAATATCAATGGTCGATCTTCCTTCTTTAACCAGACTTTTATCTGCCCAAGTATCATTGGTCGATCTTCCTTCTTTAACCAAACTTGTATCTGGCCAGGTATCAATGGCCGATCCTCCTTTTTTAACCAAACTTTTATCTGCCCAGGTATGAATGTGAATAACGAAGACACAAACAATAGATTGCACGATTTATTGCCTGGCATATTTCGCTGCATCTCGTCAGGTACATACTGCAGAAATCACACAACTTACGTGAATTAACTAGATAAATCCTTCAAGTTGAAATATACACATATTCGCACAGTAATGTCACTTATCAACCACGGTAATTTTAAGCTGACTAACATGTCTTTCTGTTTGCACAATTCTGGCTTGGTCGATCCTTATTTCTTTAACCAGTCTTTAACTAGAATAATGTCTGTCCAGACTTCATCACAGCGGAGACAATAGTAGATCTTACTTTCTTTAATCTTACTTGTTTCTGTCCAAGTATCAATGGTCGATCTTCCTTCTTTATCCAGATTTGTATCTGCCCAAGTATTAATGGTCGATCTTCCTTTTTTAACCAAACTTGTATCTGCCCAGATATGAATGGATCCTCCTTTTTTAACCAAACTTGTATCTGTCCAGATATGAATCGTCGATCTTCCTTTTTTAACCAGTATTTAACTAGACTAGTGTCTGTACATGTATCAATGGTGGATTGTCCGTTCTTTAACCAGACTTGTATCTGTCCAAGTATCAATTATCGATTCTCCTTCTTTAACCAAACTTGTATCAGCCCAGGTATGAATGGTCGATCCTTATTTCTTTAACCAGTCTTTAACTATAGTGTCTGCACAAACTTCATCACAGCGGAGACAATATTAGATCTTACTTTCTTTAATCATACTAGTTCCTGTCCAAGTATCAATGGTCAATCTTCCTTCTTTAACCAAACTTTTATCTGCATATATTTGAATGGTCGATCCTCTGTTCTTTAACCAGACGTGTATCTGTCCAAGTATCAATGGTCGATTCTTCTTTCTTTAACCAGTCTTTAACTAGACTACTGTCTGCCCAGACTTCATCACAGCGGAGACAATGTTACATCTTTCTTTCTTGAATCAAAGTGTCTATGTCCAGACTGTATCACAATGTTAGATCTTCCCCTCTTTAACCAGACTACTGTCTGTCCACTCTTTATTACAACGGGGTGAATGTTATATCTTCCCGCCTTTAACCAGACTACTGTCTGTCCAACCTTTATTACAACGGGGTGAATGTTATATCTTCCCGCCTTTAACCAGACTACTGTCTGTCCAATCTTTATTACAACGGGGTGAATGTTATATCTTCCCTTCTTTAACCAGACTACTGTCTGTCCAATCTTTATTACAACGGGGTGAATGTTATATCTTCCCTTCTTTAACCAGACTACTGTCTGTCCAATCTTTATTACAACGGGGTGAATGTTATATCTTCCCCTCTTTAACCAGACTACTGTCTGTCCAATCTTTATTACAACGGGGTGAATGTTATATCTTCCCTTCTTTAACCAGACTGCTGTCTGTCCAATCTTTATTACAACGGGGTGAATGTTATATCTTCCCTTCTTTAACCAGACTGCTGTCTGTCCAATCTTTATTACAACGGGGTGAATGTTATATCTTCCCTTCTTTAACCAGACTACTGTCTGTCCAATCTTTATTACAACGGGGTGAATGTTATATCTTCCCCTCTTTAACCAGACTGCTGTCTGTCCAATCTTTATTACAACGGGGTGAATGTTATATCTTCCCTTCTTTAACCAGACTGCTGTCTGTCCAATCTTTATTACAACGGGGTGAATGTTATATCTTCCCTTCTTTAACCAGACTACTGTCTGTCCAATCTTTATTACAACGGGGTGAATGTTATATCTTCCCTTCTTTAACCAGACTGCTGTCTGTCCAATCTTTATTACAACGGGGTGAATGTTATATCTTCCCCTCTTTAACCAGACTACTGTCTGTCCAATCTTTATTACAACGGGGTGAATGTTATATCTTCCCTTCTTTAACCAGACTGCTGTCTGTCCAATCTTTATTACAACGGGGTGAATGTTATATCTTCCCTTCTTTAACCAGACTATTGTCTGTCCAATCTTTATTACAACGGGGGGAGTGTTATGTTATATCTTCCCCTCTTTAACCAGACCCGTGTCTGTCCAGACTTCATCACAGTGGTTACTATGGTTTCTTTTCCCTTCTTTAACCCTAATATTTTTTGCTCAGCATGTCCCTCGGTGGGGAGAAGAGAAACCATAGTCAATATAATTCAGACCCGGCACATCAACGCCTCTGCATTCCCACAAAGTGCAATATGCACTTCTGAAACCTATTTATATAGTTAGATACGCCTTCTGTCTGTGTTCCATTGTTGTGGGTTCTGATGAAACGAAGAACAATAACACTGCAACCAAGCGTGTCGTAAGAGGCGACTGACAAAGGTTGGCGTGGACTGGCTATTTTGTCCTGTGGAAAACGTATCTTGCAAAATCCAACCAATCATGAACAAGTCTACTCAGGCTTGGCGCGATCTTGTTGAGTGTCTATGTTTCACAGGGACATGAAAGGCGCGAAAGATAAAGTCTATGTTACACAGGGACATGAAAGGCGCGAAAGATAAAGTCTATGTTTCACAGGGACATGAAAGGCGCGAAAGATAATGTCTAGTTTCACAGGGACATGAAAGGCGCGAAAGATAAAGTCTATGTTTCACAGGGACATGAAAGGCGCGAAAGATAAAGTCTATGTTTCACAGGGACATGAAAGGCGCGAAAGATAAGTCTATGTTTCACGGGGACATGAAAGGCGTGAAAGATAAAGTCTATGTTTCACAGGGACATGAAAGGCGCGAAAGATAAAGTCTATGCTTCACAAGGACATGAAAGGCTCGAAAGATAAAGTTGACCGTGCGTCGAAGTACATTTATTTCTACAGCGAGTCATTGTCGTCATTTGGAAGCGACATTAATTATCACGCTGTGTCAAACGCCTGTAGGATGCATGTAGGGACATGAAAGGCGCGAAAGATAAAGTCTATGTTTCACAGGGACATGAAAGGCGCGAAAGATAAAGTCTATGTTTCACAGGGACATGAAAGGCGCGAAAGATAAAGTCTATGCTTCACAAGGACATGAAAGGCTCGAAAGATAAAGTTGACTGTGCGTCGAAGTACATTTATTTCTACAGCGAGTCATTGTCGTCATTTGGAAGCGACATTAATTATCACGCTGTGTCAAACGCCTGTAGGATGCTCCAATAAATGACACGAGTAGATTAGTGATAGTATTTTACTTTGCGTGTTTCATCCTCTATGTTGGGATTTTTTGTATTTTCGATTTATTGCTTAACTCTGCTTTGAAGTTCTTTCAGGCTAACTGTGTACTAATATGCTATGTAATAACTGGCGTTATCATGTGCTATTATCATTTTATAAACTGAAACAACCAACTGTTACTGAGACGAATGGAATTGTTAATTCAGCATCAAATAATGCGAGTGAAACCCATGCAATTGGTTGAGTTATTAACTGAATTGTATTTCTCGAATCTCTAAAATTGATTAAGTTTAAAATATATGCTCTATGATTCTACATCACCAAAGGCTACTTGGTAAAAATAATTGTCGCGAAGTTCTGTAACTACCATCAATTACACAAACTGTCTGCGACTGTGTGGTGTGAAGTTCTCTTGTATGTCAAGATTAAAAGCTTCGAACGGCTTTTGCACAGCGAAATTGTCAACGATTTCATGTACTCGTAACAGCTTCAGGTGAAATAAAAGTATATTTATAACACATAAAGATCTTGTGTAATTTTGTAAAATAGTTAGCATCCGTTACTTCGAACACGCGCCGTTAAATACAGTGAATTCTATTCTCGCGTTTCCGCCTAGGGTCATAGCTCTGTCGAAATAATGGCAGATAAATTGTTTGGCCTAAATCATACTCATGCGTGGTTTTGTGGTAGCACAAACGCCTGCTATGCTGTGTGTCCCGATGTTGGTGAAAGACGCCCGGTTGGGCATGCACATCAAGAGAGTGCGTGTATCTGTGTCAAATATACAAGACTATATTTTCTTTTCTTTGATACTTTGGGGTAGACAAGAGTCCACATAGAGATAAATAAAATAAGGTCTTTTTCTGCGATTACTGAACAATTTCATCACCTTTCTCTATTTCTATTAATTAGTTGTTTTTTTTTTTCTTTAAAGAAAAGATAATGCGTGATAGAGCTTAGGAAATGAAACCCAGCGTTTACGCTTCTAAGTCAGTTGAATGCTGCGATATATGTTGTAAGTTAATTGAGCGTCAGACATGAGTGCAAGAATGAATAAATGTTTGATCGGTTCGTTATTTGTGGCACCGGTTTACACCAACTCTGCGACTCCGAGCCTGTTAGATAATGCATTTGACTAATGTTGCTACCGCTCAAACAACGGCTGGTGGAGATACCTCTCTGATGACATTCCCGCGCGTCAAGACAATCGGCTTTAACTTAAATAAGTGTACACAAGTTTTGGAGAGGAGATGAGCAAATCTCTTGACCATTGAGGTTTGTAGAAACTGATTGTTGATATTTCCATCGTGGTACCCCACAAGAAATGCCATGGTGATTACCTTAAACTGAGTGTTGATATTTCCATTGTGGTGCCCCACGTGAGATGATATGACGATAGCCTTAAACTGAGTGTTGATATTTCCACCGTGGTGCCCGACATGAAATGATATGACGATAGCCTTAAACTGAGTGTTGATATTTCCATCGTGGTGCCCCACGTGAAATTATGTTATGATGATAGCATTAAAGGGAGTGTTGATATTCCCACCGTGGTGCCTCGCGTGAAATGTTATGATGATAACCTTAAACTGAATGTTGATATTTCCATCGTGGTGCCCCACGTGAAATGATATGATGATTACTTTAAACTGAGTGTTGATATTTCCACCGTGGTGCCCCACGTGAAATACTGTTGTGGCCAGCTTTCATTAAGTGTTGATGTTTCCATCATGGTACTTGCTTTTCTTTCTTCTGTCCTTCACTGCTCTATGTCTATGCCGTTAGGTGTGGCAGGCTTTTATAACAATTGGTTTCCGAACTAAGGCTCGCTTGGTATGCTGAGATTATGTTTAAGGTGTTGGTGACTCCTTCGATCCATCTTTTTCATGGTCTTCCCCTGCCTCTTAACGTTTTCATTTTCATGTTGCATGCTGTTGCAGCTGTCGACAATGGATTCATTCTCACTAGGGTGGCCGAACCAGTTAAGTCGTTGTCTATCAAGAATTTAACAACTGGTGTTGCTCCAACTGTCTTATAGATCTCCTCGTTTGCAATAAGGTCCTTTCTTGATTTCTTCGCTGCTTTACTCAGGCATCTTATTTAACAAGTAGTGAGTTTTATTTCTTGTTCTTTAGTTAATGTCCATGTTTGGCTTTGATAGCACGTTGGCATAGGATTTATGTTTTTCTTAATTTCCATGGGGATAGCTGGATGTTTCGGGATGTGTGTATTTTGATACGTAACATTATTGGCTTTTTTTAGTTCTTGTTTCCATCTCTCTAATTTGCCATCTGATGTAAAGATGTTCCCAAGATATTTGAATTGTGGTACGCTCATGGGAAACACTGTTGAGGCCAGCTTGCATCGAGTGTTGGTGTTTCCATGGTGATACTCCCATGTGAAATTCTATGATGGTTAGTCCACACTTAAGTGTTACTTCCACTTCCATCGTGGTACCCCATCCACTCATTGTGATTGCCATAATGGTAAATTTGGTGTATCTGGTTTTTGTAACGCTTACTTTGACATAAAACAATGTCATATGTTTCTTTACATTCTAAGCCAAAAGAATAAACCAAATATAACAAGAAAGAAACTAAACTCTCGCATATTTATGTACTCTTACTCGAAAGATTAAGCAACGATCCAATGTATGCATTTATTTGACCCTACTTGGTTACACGGCTTTCTCCGTAATCTCGACTACTCTCGTAAGTAACGTGACGTTGCGCGAGAATTGGTAGCGGTTCTCTCCGCGTCGGTAACTTACGGGGTATGTGAGCCGGCCGCTCAGAAAGCAATGGCAAACTACTGAGCGTAATCTTGCCAAGAAACCAACAATCAGCTGAAAGATGCTGATGTTGACAGCGAAGTCTTGTAAAGGATATGCGAATAAAAAAGAAAACAATATTGCTGTAAGGGGAGCCATGGTGGCGTCGTGGCTGGCACGCTTGCCTCCCAGCCGAGTGGTCTATGATAGAATCCACATAGAGGCAGCGATTGTTTGTGTGTGCTTTGATGTGGGCGCCCAGGCCGACCCAATCTGAAATTTGAAGCCAAGATGACCCATGTTATGTTGATCAAATCAGCCATGGGTTTGTCCATAAATATGGAGATGAGCACTATATAATCAAAACGAGCTAACTTACGACAGCACACGGTACTACCTGATTTCTGTTACTGTTAGCGCCGAATGTTGGGCGACGCTTACCAAACCCGACAGCCCATATTGTGCCAACAGCTTCGGGCGGAAGAGCGCAATTGGGTGGGTACAAGCCTTATCCTGGCGCGAGGAAATTCCAGCTAAAGACTAATTGTCATAGAAGGGCAGACCAGGCCCTAAGCCTTGGCAACTGATCTAGGATCGAAGCTCCGAAAGTTGGACAGTTAGAGCATTGCTTAGCGGATCCGACACAGCTTCTGCAGCTGGTCTTGTTCCAGATGTATTGGTGTTACCTTACCTCTGGAGTAAACTAGACAGGCCGTGAGAGGGATCATGCTACATGAGCAACACATGGTCTCTAAATTCAGCCCAGGCTTTGTGTATTACTTATTTACCAACTCAACGATAAAATCCTTGCTCCATATTTCCTTAGTTTTTGTATTCTCATTTTTTACTTGCTAATATATACATGACTATTTTCTTACTACATGTCATAGATACAAGGCCTGCCTTTCTGTTTCGTTTTTGTTGAGCATACCAGTCACGATTTCGTTAATTGTTATAACTTCTCAGATACTATGTTAATTGTTATCTTAACTTCTCAGATGTGTTAACTTCTCAGATACTGCGTTCACTGTTTTCTTAACTTCTCAGATAATATGTTAAATTCTCAAACACTACATCACTGTCTCAGATAGTGTGTCAAATTCTCAAATACTGTGTTACTGTAACACATATACTGTATCAGTATCATACACTACCAGTGTAAAAATCTCACATACTGTGTTAACTTCTCGGATAATGTATCAACATCTCCCCTCTGACGTGTCTCCACCTTGCCGTTGTAGAGGGGCTTGCGTGTTCCAATGACCCCAAGAGCTATGCCGACGGTAGCACGGCTACTGGTAGAGTCTCCCATGTCGGACAGGTCAAAGGATAGGAACCAGATCAAAGAGAGACACACCTGCTGCCCTGCAAGTAGACTGGGAACAGTCAAATGCTAGGGATAAGCAAATCCATTGCACTCACTGCAAAGTCCGAATCATGCGCACGATGCCATTACATTCTTGGTCCAGACCAATATTCTACGGCTCTCAGCTGAGGGATATGGCTGAACGCCTCTAAGTCAATATCCCCCGGATGTGAGGGCCGGGCCAATACTCACTTATTGCTAAACTGAGGTGAGCTGCTAAGCCTGCTACATGCTTGGTCCAGACACTTGTTCTACGGCTCTCAGCTGAGGGTTATTGCTGAACGCCTCTAAGTTAATATCTCCTGGATGAGAGGGCCTGGCCGTTACTCGCTCTCTGCTGCATGGAAGTAAGATGCTGAGCCGGCAGCACATGCAGCCTAACTCGTGAGCGTTACTAAAGGTGGTAAAGGCGTCCCAGTCACACGCAATGATTACGATGCACGTCTGTCTCAAAAACTCCTTGAGTGAGCGTAATCAAAGGTGGAGAACCATCTCATTAACACAAAATGGAATGATAGGATAGTGAATCCATTATGTGGAAGTCCGATGAGAAAGCTTGCTGAGTGTATGTCGTCCGCAGACTGACCGTTCCTGGTTTGCGTGGGGTGCGGCCAGTGGCGAACGAGATACCCAATACTTGGAAGTGAGGAACTAAAGCAGCCATGAGCAGGACATGGAGATTCCTTGGGCGAGCCCAGTACCAGAGCGCAATGTGCCGGCTCTGCAATTATGGAAGCCTCCTTGGATGGCGAGGAATGCCCATGGTCTGCCCCTGCCTTCCCTTGAGGGTTGACCGTGATGTCTTAGGCTGTTCTACCTTGCCAGCTGAGATGTGGACGACACCACAACAGAATGTCCCTCGAAATCCCCAGGAAGACAAACCTGATTTTAAAAAACGCCCACAGCAGTCGGATGTGCCGGCCTAAAGGTTGCAAAAAAATTGGCACAACGCAAAAACATCCAAGTGAAATGTCCCTCATACCCAGAACAGCTCTGACTATCTTGTCTTCTGGGCACGGCGTCTAGCACATGTCCGAACCAAAAGCTCGCCAAGTGGGTGTCGTCTGCAGACTGATTGTTTCTGCTTTGTGTGGGGAGCGGCCTGTGGCGAACAAAATGCCCAATACACGGAAGTGAGGAATTAAAGCAGCCATGTGCAGGACATGGCGAGCCCAGTACCAGAGTGCAATTATGGAAGCCTCCTTTCATGGCGGTAAATGCCCATGGACTGCCCCTGCCTTCCCTTGAGGGCTGACAGTGAAGTCTTCGACAGTTCTAACTTGACCAGCTGGGATGTGGACTGGCACCACAACAGTGATAGTCAACCTGGACGGCAAACCTGATTAAAAAGTGCCCACTAAAGTCGGATGTGTTAGCCTAAGGGTTTTGGCCCAAGGGCGCAAAACGAGACACACCGCAATTACGTCTGAAAAAACACTCCAAACGCAGAAGAAGAAGAAGAAGAAGAAGAAGAAGAAGAAGAAGAAGAAGAAGAAGAAGAAGAAGAAGAAGAAGAAGAAGAAGAAGAAGAAGAAGAAGAAGAAGAAGAAGTATCAACATCTCAGATTTTCTGGTAACTTCTCAGTAGTTGTATAAATGTTCCTATACTGTGCTCTCATCTCAGATACTCTATCAGCTTTCAAGGAAATGTCTTGATTTCTCAGAAACAGTGGTAGACTCTCTATTACTATGTCAAATTCTCAAACACTATGCCAATGTATGGTTTGGCAATTAATTGCACAACTAGCAAGTGTGTGATACACGAATACCTGTAATCGAACTTAATACAACAATACAACAAAGAATTTTTCCAATAAGATAATACATGCGAGAGTGCTAACAAAACATGAACAACATTAACAGTGGGGACAAATGTAACATATTAGTGTGTTCAAAAGACTATGCACCAAGAGAAGTGTTATTTTTTTGTAAAATAACTGAAGTCACTACAAAATTATATACTAACATACATGCACAAACATGCAAAATAGTGTACATATATCCCGCTTATGTGACGGCAAAGTGCTACAACTGTTTGAAGTCCAACACCATCCATTATGGTCCTATAGAAAAGGGGGGAGGGGGGCAGGGCTTGGGAGGAGAGAGAAGAGAGATTACCACTGCTGTTGGTTTGCTAAGAAGCCAGTGCCGAGATGTTTATGAGCCGTAGTGTTGTTATTGAAGAAAACTGGTTGATAAATAGTATCTCGTCTTGGAGCTTGAAAGACTCTGGCCATATTAAACATTGTGGAGGTTTAGAAAGAATAGCAATGGAAGGGAAGGTTTGTGGAAGAAGAGGCAGAAGTCTACCAACATGATGTTAGCTAAAAGAAATACCAAGGTGTTTATGGGCAGTGGTGTTGTTTTTGAAGAAAAGTAATTGATAAAACAGCACATTATTTTTTGGAAATTGAAATACTCTATCCGTATTAAACATCATAGAGGTTTATAAAGAATAGCAATGGAAGGGAAGGTTCATGGAAAAAGAGACAGGAGCTGACCAACATGATGGTGGACACAGGATATTAAAGACACCGTGGACATGAACATGCATGAGGCAGGAGATGTGGCGGCGGTGAGAAAATCTGTTTCCCAGGTTGTGATGAGAGCAACGGTCTGTAAATGATGGTACTAATATTGCTTAGACATTCAGCGGATGTTCTCACTAGCAAACCTGTAATGTCTCCTTTTAGACTATATACCAGGTGTTTGTAAAGTCTCACTACACTTTGTATATAGATCACATTTAAAAAATGAAGTACATGATGTTATCAAAAAATGTGCTCCACAGTCTACGTGAAGCTGTATGCAGCAAATGGCTGTCATCTGCAATAGTAACTCTTTGCACTCCAAACAGAATGGTGTTATCAATGGAAGAAAGAATTTTTTTCCTAATTTGTTCTACATATAAAGAGACTTTACAAACACCTTATTACAATACTGTCTGACTATAACAAATAAAACTTGATACAATAATTTTCACTGTGTTGTAATAAGAATGCTCTTGCCAACAAGAAGGTGTCAATTCTCTCAGAAACAAAACTGCACGAGCGATGAGAAAAATGTTCAAACACTGAATTCTGTGGAAGTCTCTTTTTACGTTGAACTGAACTGTTGCAGATTTTAAAAAACTTTCTACAACTTTCTGCTATGAAAAGAATGCTATTGTCACTATGAAATTGCCAGTTCTATCAGAAACAAAGCGTGTATGCAGTGAAAAAGTGCTGAAAAGTATCAAATCTCCATCTGAAATGCATGCCATATGATTAGAAAACCCAAACACTTTCTGTCTGCTATGAAAATAATGTTGTACTTTTTGTTTCCTAACAGAAAACCAAACGTTGAACAAACACAAATCATTTATTCAACAATTATAGATTTATTACAAACATAATAACACCAATCAAGGCAGAGTAGTACTTATTCATCATTCCCATTAATATACCTAATTTACATATTTTAAAACTCCAGAATGTTGAAATTAAGAAAAGCATCGAAAACAAAATTTTAAAAGGTTACATTTAATTCACTATGTGGCATCTCTACCAGATTTGGTTCATTCTAAACCAAGAAATGTATCATATGATTAGACCAAAGACTTATTCTTGGCTGCTTCTATACCAAGATGATATGTTGAACAATGGTCTACAGCCTAAAACCTTTGAACTAGTCATGTTTTTGACATACTGTATACTAAGATGACAAGTTGAGCCACAACAGCCAAGACATCTTCACTTTTCTTGACTCATTATATACCATGATCATATGATGAACAATGACTACGGCCAAACACTTTAGTTTTTCTTGACTCATTTTATATATATATATTTGTTTTTGCAATCGCTCGCTTTGAACTCAAGCGTAGTCCATACACACTACTTCTAGTAGCACTGGGCTGAATTTTGTGTGTGGATTAGCTTTCCCAATTACCAGTGTCCCTCACCATCAGGGGAACCCACTCCGATTTCAGAGGTACTTGTAATTTACATCCCCAAGTCAAGGATGAGAAGTCAACATTCTAGTCCAATTGTCCAGTGTAAGGGTTGAACCCCTTACCTCGGCATCAGCACACCGGATGTTTAAAAATGTGCATTTTTATCCATTCAGCCATGCTGACCTCCACTCATTATATATTAAACAACTCCCTGTATTTTCATTATTACTCCATACATCATATCTTTCTATGGAGAACTAAAAGTGCTTTGATCATGTGGGAAGCAACTGTTCCAATATATGGCAGATGGTGAACTGTATGCAGAATGTGTTTAATAAAGTTTCGAACAAATGTCTACAATGGTCAAACTTTTATAAACAAGCTCAAATTGTAATACAGCATAAGAAATAAATGGCATTAACGACAACAGATTCTTTGCAATCACAAGAATATTTGCAATCATGAAGTTTTAAAGTGGGCTGGAGGAATGTTGGTAGTTTCTGTATATTTAGTGTGATGTCAGATATCTATCAGTGAACAATGAAAGAACAGTTCTTGGATTTCTTTAGGGTGCCACTACTTAATCACTGTTATGAACTTGGGCACCTACTTGTTTAAAATAATGCATCTTGCAGCAATAGCAGGAGCGGTGACCAATAATAACAATGTCAACTTTAGTGCCTGATGCCAAGAGTTACAGGGATGTGAAGTGGTGAATAATAATAATGTCAACATTGGATGTTTGTCGCTGGGGCTACATAGTTGGTGTTCTGTGTGAGACATTCAGCAAACCGGTCTATGGTAAGAAAACTGAGCCATATAGGATAGAACCTGGCACAAAGAAGTCGAACCTCTTGACTTTACCCTCTTTATGACAAGAGAATTATGCCAACCACAATGATTGCTCAAAGGAGAACAATAACAGCTATAAGGATTGTTCAAAGACGAACAATGCCAACGATAAGAACATCAACTATAATGATTGTTCAAAGAAGAGCAATGTAAAATGTAGTGCTTGATCAAAAGAGAATGGTGTGCACCTGTAGTAAAAGAAGAATGATGTGCACCTGTAATGATTATTCAAAGGGGAACAATATCAACAACAGTGCCTGATCAAATGAGAATGATGAGATTTAACAATGCGAACTACGGTGCTAGAGCAAGATAGATCAATAAATGTGATGAGGCACTCAAAAAAAATATTGTGGTTACGTGTGACAATACAATGTTTCTGAAATCCAAGATAAACAATGCTTTAAACACAGAATGCAGTTTTCTTTGTTGCCAGAGATGTTCACATTTCTGGACTTGAGCTGAGCTGAATGCAGGTCATGAATCAACATACAAATGACCAAACTTTGAAAATAAGGATACTGATATGAGACCTTCACTGGGGCCTGTAGCAGACTGTGGAAGGGAGTTGACCACTGAAGGGACTAAAACAGAATGTGGAACAGAGCTGATCACCGAAGGGACTGGAACAGAGCTTGCCACTATAGTCTAGCATATCCATTGTCCCAAGTAATTCACACAATAATGACAATATCCACTTTTGGTTCCCTTTACCTAGAACTCAAAGGGAATTAAGGCGCCTCGTCAACCAACACAGAACTGGCACTATTAGCCACCTGACGCTGATGCATATGCTGGGGGGAGGATATGAGCACCTATGGACATGTCCGGAGTGCAATGAAGATACCCCAACTGATAACTGATAACTCAAAGGTTCTCATTGATTACTTTGTAGTTCCACAAACTGTGGCCTGTGATTCCATATTATCAAGCCCAACAACACTTTATTATTGGTAAAATACATTTACTGTCAGAGATAGAATTAAGAACAAGTAATTTAGAAGAAGATTAGGTCTTAAACCTGTCATACCAAATCACTAAAGAGTTAAAGTTATTTGCATGTCTTTACAAGATATCGCAATCAACCCTAGTGTTTTTTTTAGCTGGTTGTGATTTATAGACAATTTTACATTCAGTAGTTTGCCACTGCTTTCTGAACAACCAATGCCCATATCATTGTTAAAACTGAATGCAAGATGGTCTACTTTCAAATCACCAACAGATGATTTTGAACCCAGAATGTGGGATTGTGAACCACGTTCACTACCCCTTAGCCACATATGCCGGCTATTTATTAAAGAACAACAGATTAAATACTTTGATCACTTCACAAGAATGCCCTGGTGCCATCTACCTTAAAGAGACACAAGAATGCCCTGGTGCCATCTACCTTAAAGAGACACACTGAAGAAATATGAGCAAGGGGAAGACCACGTAAAAGATGGAGTGATGGTATCAAGAGCAACCTTAGAGAAATGAAGACCAATCTACAAAGCACATTGGAAAGAGCAAACAAAAGATCCTTACATCTCCCCCCAACACTTCAATGAGGTAAATGAAGGAAGAGAAGAAGAAGAAGAGATTATGAAGAAGAAGAATACATATAGGCTGGTCTGACCTGGGAGTCCAGGTAAATTTGTTTTAAATACCTGCCATCATGGAGTTGTGAACACATGACCTCTGGGTTGGCAGGCAAGCATGCCAGAAAGTGTGCCACCACAGCTCCCATCTTGTATTAAAGGCACAGAATAATTTTTCTTATATACTTTTTAATTGGTCTCATTCTTGGAGATTCATCAGAAAATTATTATTTTAAAAACCATATCTCTTTCTTAACACCTCCACTTCATTATTTTGTCTCATTATTACATGTGCTTTCCCATCCCCTCTGCTGTGCCTCCACGCCAAAGTGGCAGAGGGGCCTGCCTGTTCCAATGACCCCCAAGAGCTATACCAACAGTAGCCCAGCTACTGGTAAGGTTTCACATGTCAGACAGATCTAGTGATTGGTATCAGACAAAGAGAGACACAACCCTGCGGCCTTGTATACAGACTAGAGACAGTCATAGCGTAGGGAAAGCAAACCCCTAAAAGATGCTGATCTAAGCCGGATGTACAGAGCCACCGATTTGATGAAACACTGCAACACAATTCACTTAATGACATCACAATATGTGCTTTCCTACGCTGCTGTCCTAACACTTGTAGAAGTCTTTGTTCTAAATCTCAATTTCACAAGTATTCATGTTAGTGTGTTCACAATTTACACTATTTTCACAACGCAGTGTACGGTTTCTAGGATACTCTTTAAATACTGAGTAAACATGAACAACAAAATCACATGCTAATATAAAAACAATAAAATGGTTCCTACAGCAAACCCTTCCAGCAGAGCTGTCAATATATTTTTATAGAAAACAATTCCAATTATGATGGCTGCATGAATATCTGAAAACGAAATATTTATGTGCATGAGAAAACAGAAAATCTGCAGATAGAATAATAACTTTACTGAGACTTTATATACATGACCTAACACAGCTTACACATAAAAATAAGCAACAACAGAAATATAAATGTATAATATACAGAACTGTTAATTTTAAGGAAAAAAAAGAGTAAATAATGACATTACTTATATAAAGCTATGATTTAAGATAGTAACAAATGTTCTGGTAAATGCAAGAGATTAACATCAATATCATTTTAAAACTTGCTTGTCACTGTAATAATAGATCTAAAATTCCCACTTTGTCATTTCATTTTCCCAGCAAAATTAGTATTGTCATCAGAGTTGATGCCGGCTCTGTGGTGAAGGGGCTATTGGCACAGTTCGTAATCCTACATCTCGAAACACAGTTGCGTTTGAATTGGCAGCAGACCACCTAGCGTTGGTATTTATAAAATGGTAAGAATGCCGGTCGTTCAGAAAGTAATGGCAAACTACTGAACATAAACTTGCCAAGAGATCACACACAGCCAAAAACTGTTGGTGTTGACTGTGACCTCCTGTCAAGGATATGCAACTAACATCAGAGTTGACCACATTCTGCCGTTATGAAGACTTACTGATGTATGAGCTTAGTCTACATGAGGCTGAAATAGTCTTCAACAGTAAATGCTGGACAGCATCAATATGACCACTGGTCTTTTTCTTATGCCTTTCATCTCCCAATGGAGTCTAGCTCCTCAATCAATCCAAGCCAAGTCCTTTGTAGACTCATTCATGATTGGCTGGACTCTGCAGTTGAAGTTTTCTATTGGATGGTCAAGATAATCTCCTTAGTCTCCTCTGACAACATGTAGGTAGGTTACAACTCCTTGCTGCCCTTAAATGCCCTGGTAATACATGGGCATGAACACTTGTAGTCACTAATACATTCTTGTGTACTGATTAGTACTGATGTAGGGCAATGGAAGTTGATACTAGAGGACCATGAAACACAGAAAGAAATGAAAACTATTAAAAGACCCAATTCAAAACATATAACTTGTAAATCACACTATTACCACAGTGTGAGAACAAAGAAACTCTGCTGCTTGATTACCTCTTGTGTCTATAGAGTTAGATGTTTCTATTGTTTAGTGTGTGTTCCGATGTTCATCTATTTTTCCTTATCTCCTACAAGTCTCAGGCAATATCATGATTCTATTTTTTACTGTGATAGTTTCAGTTTCCCAGTATTCTACTAACCCTTGAGAAATACACCTACACACACAGCCTGCAGAAGTCGAAATGTCTAACTTGTAAATAAAAGCCAGGAAGGCATGCCTCATCTGGGACAGAATTTGAACTGTCCACATTGAAGGCTCATGTATTACTTTGCCACACATCTTCTCTACAACACGTCTTGCTGAATCATGAGAACACAAACAATAGGTTACATGATTTATTGCCTGACATATTTCAATGCATCTTGCCAGGTGCAGACTACAGAAATAAATCTGTCAACGGAGGTCAGCATGGCCGAACAGATAAGAGTGCTCTTGTGCTGATGCCGAGGTAGCGGGTTCAACCCCTACACCAGTCAATTGGACTAAAATGTTGACTTTTCGTCCTTGATTTGGGGGCATAAATTACAAGTACTTCAGAAGTCGGAGTGGGTTCGCCTGATATAGCAAGGGTAATTGGATAAGATCACCCACAGACAAAAATCACTCCAGTGCACTAAAAGTAAAAGCTCGTGCATGGACCACGATTGAGTTCAAAGCAAGCGAACGCACGCGCGCGCGCATGCACGCACGCACGCACGCACACACAAATCTGTCAACATTGGATAAAGCAACACATTGAATGCCTATTGCTGGAATACACAACGCAAAGTCCAATGTTTCAATGTGTGTCATAACCATGCCTGTTTTAAAGTGACTTTCATGTTAGTGAATCTTGGAATGTAAATGAACAAATTAGGAAGAACTTGAAAGTAACAGAGATGTGGTTCCTGAGACGAATGTTGTGAATTCTTGGGACTGCCAGAGTAACTAACAACAATTGCCTGAAAGAAGCCAATGAAACTAGAACATCGTATACACTAATAAGAAAAGGACAGTTTTATTTGGTCATGTAATGAGAAGAGAGGCATTGGAGAACATCATGACAACTGGACAGATCAAGGGGAAGAGAGGCAGAGGCAGGCCAAGAGAAACGATGCTGGATGGATTGAGACGGTGCCCTGGAGGAATATCAGCAGAGTTGCTCCAGAACACCAAAAACCAAGATCAGTGGAGAGTCATGAATGTCTACACCAGCTGGCATGGCACTTGATGCTTGATGATCATGTCAGATGTCTAGTCAGTTTAAAACTGTGGTAACATGCACAGTAAAACACTGGACTATGCAATGAACATTTCAGCTATATGAATTCATTGTCCTTCTTTATTCCACATTGATTGAGTGATTGCTGTAATATGCACATGGTGAGATACCACGGAATATGCCAGTCAATAACTCATGTAACCTATTTTTGTGTTCTCAGTCAAATTTACAACAGAAAAACACTGCTTTGAACTTATTCTAATTAATGTTAATATAATAGATTATCGTAGTAAGTTTAAGAAAATAATGTCACATAATTAGACATCTTCAGTTTGTTGGTTGAAATAAAAATAAAAATAAAAATAAAAAATAACTTTGCAAACAGTAAGACAATTAAGGAATTTAAAAACATTGAACATGTTCTCCATTTATACAATAATATTCACAGGACCACCATTTCCATATTTGTTCAGGAACCAGTTAGGCCAAGGGCGGTAGTCCAGCCTTCTCTCTGCATTTCTGAATTGTTGCTCTTAGCATAAATTGCTTTCTAGAAAGGTCTCTAACTCTCTGTGAACAAAATATAACGTCAGGTTTAAATAAATGAATCTAAATGGTGAACAAATGATACTTAATAAACAATTACAATGGCAGTACAAATGAAGGGAACATTCCTGATTACACCATTTTACAGCTTTTTGCCTCTGCTTCTTTACAGAAAAATGTAGCATGTTAAAATGTTTAGTTTAGTTTAGTTTAGTCGATGGATCAACATCACGGCACATGGGTGCAACCCATAAGTGCTCCGTTCTCCTCCTAACTCAAACCTGAGTCTGGAGAAACTCAGCTCAGTGCACGAACTCCGTAGCACCGGCGAGGATCCTGAAATACTTTGGGTAGATTTATAGCTCAAAATTTTGCCCGGGCAGCGCCGTTAGGCTACTCTTTTTCGATTTCCAACTGCCAAAGTTTTTTTTTACGTGCACAACAATACACACGGGCGTCCAATCTCACTACCCAGAGACCAGAGGAAATTTTATTACTAGAGGTCCACAAGAAAATATCTACTGCGTGGGGGGCTGCGTGGTCTCGAGGTATGGTGTCTGCCTCGAGTGCTGGAGGTCTCGGGTTCAAGCCCCGGTGATGACCGGGTTAAAATGTGAACCATACGCATGGTCAACCTGATGACTCAGTGGCAACTGCAATGTTTTTCATGCTGGAAATCGCCTTTTAGCTATGATCAACGTGTAGTATCTACACTTGATCTTGCCAGAGTCACATGCAGAGGCAGTCATCCAAATGACACACAGGGACGTGGGGACCTCATGGGGCAGCTCTGGCCCCTGGGAGAACCGCAAGCCCTTCAAAAGAAAATGTTCCCTTAAATTTGACAGAACAGGGCACTTGCAGAGAAGGTAGTTAATGACGTCATAAAAGTGAGAAGAATGTCTGCACAGGGGTAGAAATATACTGTTGCTGATCCATATTTGTGTTTCCATTGACTCAGTTCTTTAGTTGTGTACTCATCATATTACATGTTTTGGAACTGTGATAGTACTTCAGTTATGTATTCTTGTTGTTTGTTTGTTGATAAAGACTTTGATCAAAAGGTTCGCTTTTATCTGTTTTTCCTTTCGTTGAGTTTCCTAGTCATGATCTGTGTTATTTGGATTTTGCATGTATGCCAGGGATTGATTTGGTTTAGATGGCTATAGATTCTAGCACGCCAAATTAAAAAATGGAAAATCTGACTTTAGTTGTTTTATTTTCTTTTTTTGCTAAGGTTAGTAATCTCAACATTTGCTTTTGATTGTGACATGTCACGAAAATTAGTTTGGTTCATTATTCCCTTTGTCCACCTGTTTAACGAGTCTTCTTTTGTGTTACTTATGGAGAATCTGTTGTGCCATTTTAAAGTCCCGTACAATACTAAGCACTTACCTGTTTATACAATACAACTAATTATTACAAATGACATACTAAGAAAATGAAACAAACCTTCAAAAACGACTCAAGTTCTATTACATTTTTCCTGAGGGCTTCTCCTAAGTAATAAATTGCATCTTCAATAGCTTGCTCCTCTGCAAAAGCATCCACTAACCTGCAGAAATAAAATATTTGACACAGGTTTTTGGATGTTGTTGGATGGAACTGCCATAAATATATCATTATTCAGGGTAAAGTGATATTCTTCACTCCTATACAGTTGTAAGGCCATGAAGAAGAAAACTACAGATATTCTAAGAGACTGAATATGGAAGGAAACTGACTCATAGACAGTATCACGTCTCAGACACTGACAGAATTTGGCAATTATTAAATATCAAAGGCTTGAAAAGAACAGTGATGGTAGGAAGAAAAGGCACAGGACATGGCAGACTCTTTGGGAATGAGGGTGCCTGAGGCAGTAAACATGGTGGGAGATCAAGAAACTGGTGTGTTGTGATGAAAGCACTGTTGTGCAAAGGACCTGCTAGATGATCATGATATAGTTATCAAACAAGGCAACATAGCCAGCAAGCCCTCTCAACCCCACCCCCTACCAGAAGGGAAAATAACTAAATATGATGCACAGAAAATTATGATATTTGACACTTTAATTCTGAATAATTATAAGTCTGAATTTACTCAATTATGTCCATATCTTTTGTTTTGAAGCACAAGAAACAGAACAAAAGTAAACACTGCATCTCAAACAAAAGAAACATTAGATATATGTTGTGTTGAAATACATTTAAAATAAAAATATGTTCAGAGACATATTTTAAATAATTATTTATTCAGAAATTCTTCCTTCAGAAATCTGACTTAAATAGGTTGCTGCTGTTAATTTAAAACATCCATAGCTTTAGTGGACAGTGCACGCACTGACTGACTCTCTCTCTCTCTCTCTTTTTCTCTCTCTCTCTCTCTGGATAAAAGAATGCCAACATGAAACTCACTGTCTATATAAAGGTGCGGTTGTAACAACAGCATCATCAATGTTCAAATCATGTTGTCCTTCCAGTTTCTGAATGGCCTCCTTCACTTCCTTGTCCTTGTCGGTCAAGATCTGAATGTTTTTATTTATTTCATCCTGCAATAAAAATAGTACTTCACAATAGGTGTAAATAATAATTTCACCAGATAATAAGGCAAGCATTATTCTGCAGCTCACTTTGTAAATGACTCATTATTTTTCACCCAAATTGTATAGGTAATACTGGTGAAACTAGAACATTATATACAACAATTAGAAAGAGACAAACAGCTTTTTTGGTTATGTGATGAGAAGAGAGGCGCCGGAGAACATCGTGACAACTGGAAAGATCGAGGAGAAGAGAGGCAGAGGCAGACCACGAGAAATGATGTTAGATGGACTGCGACGGTGGCATGGAAGACTATCAACAGCAGAGTTGATCCAGAAAACCAAAATACCGAGATCTGTGGAGAGTCACGAACGCCTATGCCAGTCGGCACAGCACTTGATGATGATGAATACATTGCATGAGATGGCATATTGGTTAGTTGAACAAAGTCGCTTAAAAGTCTATAGGGTCGACTTCATTGCACTGGGTTTTACCCCATATGGCTCGGTCTCTTGCGACGACCCACAGGAGTCTCCGAAAAAATTTCACTCATGAACTGAAGGACGTGGCCCAGAATCGAACCTACAACCTTCGGAGCCCGAATCAAACGGCTTGACCACTTCACCACGGAGACTCCCAGAAGGCATACTGGTTAGTGTAGCTGCCTACCAAGACAGTTGTTCAGGTTCAATCCCCAGCAGAAACAAGATTATTTTTCATACCAGAAAAGCTCTGGAGTCGATAGTCTCATAAAAATGGGTACCAGACAATTTACTAAATTTTATGGGAATTTTAAAAATGGTTTCCTACGGTAAATTTGAATAACAAAGACACAAACAATAGATTGCACAATTTACTGCCTGGTATATTTCACTGCATCTCGTCAGGTACATACTGCAGAAATTACACAACATAAACTAATTAGATAAATCCGTCAAGCTGAAATATACAACACACATATTCACACAGTAATTTGAATTGTCTATCACTGAAGATTTAAACTGACTATCGTGTCCTTTTGTTTGCACAAAGTTGACCTGAACTGCCATTCATTTACAAACACCAACTGCATGCGAACTGTCTGGGAGGAGAATGCAATGAGGAAGGGAACTTGAACAATGAAGACACAAACAATAGATTGCACGATTTATTGCCTGGCACATTTTGCTGCATCTCGTCAGGTACATACTGCAGAATTCACACAACTTACGTGAATTAACTAGATAAATCCTTCAAATTGAAATATACACATGATCGCACAGTAATGTCGATTGTCTATTATGGTAATTTTAAACTGACTAACATGTCTTTCTGTTTGCACAAGGACGGCTTACGAAGGTTGATTATTATAGCTTCAGCAAACTTTAACAAAAGGGAACTGACCAAAAACATCGTATGTCATGGCCTAGAATATGTGAAGACTTCACATTGTACGGACAGTAGCTACCAACAGGACAGGATTTAGAGACTTTTATTTTTAAAAAATAAATATGAAGGTCATTGCCTTATTTATTTTTATATGTGACATAAACCTAAATATGTGTAATAAACCTAAACAGGTTAGTTATATCTCTCCCCCCCCCCCCCCCCACCTCTTCCAGGAAAGGTACCTACAAATGTTACATCCCCCCCCCAGGAAGAGAACTTGAAGATGTGTTTTATCTCTCTCTCTCTCTCTCTCTGCGCATGTGTGTGCGCGCGCGCACATGCGTGCAAGTGTATTTTTTATATATGCCATGTAAGAAACTGAAGATGTTATATGCCCCCCCCCCCCCCCCCCCAAGTAAGGAACCTAAGATGTTATATGTCATCACACTCTCAAAGCAGCATCTGTCACAAAATTATATTTTCCTTTCATATACATTACAGGTTATTAACACATAACATTTAAAGACTGAGTGAAAGAAGTGTTCAATGGAGTTTACCTTCTCCTTTTCTAACTCGGTAATGATTGTCTCCAGTTTCTGCTTCCCTTCACTTAAATCTTTTTGTGTTTTATACAACACATCCATCTCAGCCTGGAATGTATGAAAAAATATGTATGAATATTAACCCATCTGACAATCAGTTTGTTTATAGCTATGTTCTTAAAGTCCAAGGTGCATTCTGTGAAATAGAATGTTATGTGATTTGGACCATGTAAAGGACCCTTCTGCAAGTCTTAATGTGTACTGACATAAGGTACTAGACCCATATTTTTACAGACCAGCTGACACTCGGTAGGTGATGTTGTCAACATCACACGCAGCCATCTTTATTTCCACAAGACATTTCCTGGGTAGGCTGATCTGGAAGCCCAGATTAATTTTTTAAATTCTACTGGATGTGAATTAAATGACCAGCAGGCAAGCATCTAACTACACTGTCATCGCTCCCATTTGGACAAAGTGGAAACACCACACTGTATACCAAATTATAGGTCAAACATGTTGTATACATCTGGCACCACAATCATTTTGTACTGTGTATAACAGACACGAGACATGCATACTGAATACAGTCAAGCTGTTTGCTGACTTGCTTTGTCCAGCTGAATCTACTACATTCCCTTCTCTGTGCATACTTATACTGTTTTCATTGATCTCCTCTGCTGTTCTCCACCTTGAAGTGGTAGAGCAGCTTGCATGTTCCATGGCCTCAAGAGCTATATACCAACTGTACTGTAGTTATCGCTGGGGTCTCCCTTGTTGGACAGGTCAAGTCATAGGAATCAGATGAAGTGCAACACAAACCTAGAACTTTGTAGGTAGACCGGGGACAGTCAAAGACTAGGGAAAGCAAATCTTAAAACACTGCTTGTCGAAAATGGATATACTGAGTCACAACAAAGACTAAGGAAGCAAATCTGAAAACACTGCATGTCAAAATTGGATATACAGAGTCACAGCCTTCATGAAGAGTGTAATGTGAGCCATTTTATGTTTTCACTCATTACAGTCCAGTCTTCATGTGTGTTTTAGCATCCTTTAACAGTTATTTTATATGAATGATCTTCTTCAGTCAAGGTATCTGCAATTTGCTTATGTAAACTTAGCTAGATTGGTCATATAATCAGTGATGTGTGTTATATAAAATTAGCTAAGCCAGTAATGGTATTTATGATGTGTTATATAAAGTTAGATTTATCAGCCATGGTAAGTGCGATATGTGTTATATAAAATTAGCTTAACTAATCATCTTATCTGTGATGTTCGTTACAAAAAGTAGGTTAACCAGGCAAACTATCTATGATTATATATATATATATATTACCTGGTTGCTATATTTATTATGTATTTTCACTTCAATTACAATTTGACTCGACCAAGTTGGTTGAACTGATTACCTACAGAACTGTAATATTTGGTCTGAAAATCTAATTGTATTGCCAATATGCATTTTAACATTAATTATGGCAGTGATTGTCATAAAAACCATCATAAAAATGGTATTAGATGTCCTAGATGAGATAAGATCTCATCCGTCCTGTGTTGTATATGCTACAACAAAATTATGTCAATATAAATTCACCAAAACAAGCTATAAAAACACTACACATTGCTACAGTCTAATGTTTACCATAGCTCTTATGGTTTGAAATCTTCTTCTTTTGCCATTAAGACCCCTGGTAGGGTATAGGTTCACAACAATGAATGCCAAGCCCTTTGTAGATCAGCTCATGATTGCTTGGAGGTTGGGTGAATTGTTTCTATGGTATGAGATAGCCAGTTTGTAATCATCTTTCACAACATGCTCCTGAGGTTGACATTGTTCCTATTCTTCACTTCCCCTTTGAGGTCTGGCAACACATGGGTGATCTCATAGACATGCTATCGCTCTCATTATAACTGATCTAGGCCTAGTTTACACATTCCACTCAGACCAATAATTGCTAATTCACAATACAAATGGTCTAATTCCATCTTATGTCCCAAACAGACCTGCATGTTTTTCTTACCAACGAGTTTGAAAGTTATATTAATTTAACATTAACCACTTAAAAACTGAAGCATAACAAGCAAACAAAAGATGTGATCATCATTATCATCATCATCTTTCACTTCTGCCATCAAGCGTCATGGGGAGGAATAATTCGTGCTCCAGCGCCCGGTGGGCGGCATTTGATAGTGTCATTCCATGTGATTGTACAATGTCTTTGATGTCGTCAATCCATTTTCTTCTTGGACGTCCCCTTGGTCTCATTGCAGATGATCTTTGATGTAAGGCCAGTGATGGTAGTTGCTGGTGTTGCATTCTAACGATGTGGCCAAACCACTTGATCTTCTGTCTTTCAATAAATGTGGCACAAGGTGTTGATCCTGCTGTCTGTCTGATAACTGCATTTCTTACTCGGTCTTGGATTGTTAAGTTGGCAGCTCTCCTCAGGCATCTCATCTCGCCTGTGTTGATTTTGCGAAAGTGTGATTTGGATAAAGATGTGATGCTTGGTCATAAAAGTGGTAAGATGTTCACAACTGACAAAATGTACTGTGTCTATGTTTATCAATAAAAACAGACTAATTACACTAACAAATCAATAATGTGAACAACCTGAGCTTGAGCAAAAGTCTCCTTCAGTCTTCGCCTCATCTTGTCTTCTACGGCAGACAACAAAGATGCTCTCAAGTCTGCTTCTGTAACAGTGCCTGTAGGAGTGATTGTAGGTCTCTCACCTGCACCTTGGAAAGGAGATATCACAAACACTTAGTGCACCCTATCATTTTATACTGTAATTATAATGATCTTAGGTCCCTCACCTGCACCTTGGAAAGGTCATACACAAACACTTAGTGCATCCCATAATTTTTACTTTGTATGTAGAATGCAATACTGAACCTTGAGAAGTAAAATGCTGAAGAAACTGGAGACAAGGGCAATGGTTTCCAGCGAAGAAAACAAGAACCAAGCTACTGACAGCTGAAGATGTGGCATTCTGGTAGTATATATTGTTTTTTATAGTGCATTAGTTTGGCATACTGGTAGTACAGTATATATTGTTGATATAGTGCATTAGTTTGGCATGCTGGTAGTATAGTATATCTGGTTTGTTATAGTGCATTAGTTTGGCATACTGGTAGTACAGTATATATTGTTTGTTATAGTGCATTAGTTTGGCATGCTGGTAGTATAGTATATCTGGTTTGTTATAGTGCATTAGTTTGGCATACTGGTAGTACAGTATATATTGTTTGTTATAGTGCATTAGTTTGGCATACTGGTAGTACAGTATATATTGTTTGTTATAGTGCATTAGTTTGGCATACTGGTAGTACAGTATATATTGTTTGTTATAGTGCATTAGTTTGGCATGCTGGTAGTATAGTATATATGGTTTGTTATAGTGCATTAGTTTGGCATACTGGTAGTACAGTATATATTGTTTGTTATAGTGCATTAGTTTGGCATGCTGGTAGTATAGTATATCTGGTTTGTTATAGTGCATTAGTTTGGCATGCTGGTAGTATAGTATATCTGGTTTGTTATAGTGCATTAGTTTGACATACTGGTAGTACAGTATATATTGTTTGTTATAGTGCATTAGTTTGGCATACTGGTAGTATAGTATATCTGGTTTGTTATAGTGCATTAGTTTGGCATGCTGGTAGTATAGTATATATGGTTTGTTATAGTGCATTAGTTTGGCATACTGGTAGTACAGTATATATTGTTTGTTATAGTGCATTAGTTTGGCATACTGGTAGTACAGTATATATTGTTTGTTATAGTGCATTAGTTTGGCATGCTGGTAGTATAGTATATCTGGTTTGTTATAGTGCATTAGTTTGGCATACTGGTAGTACAGTATATATTGTTTGTTATAGTGCATTAGTTTGGCATACTGGTAGTATAGTATATCTGGTTTGTTATAGTGCATTAGTTTGGCATGCTGGTAGTATAGTATATCTGGTTTGTTATAGTGCATTAGTTTGACATACTGGTAGTACAGTATATATTGTTTGTTATAGTGCATTAGTTTGGCATGCTGGTAGTATAGTATATCTGGTTTGTTAGTGCATTAATTTGGCATACTGGTAGTACAGTATATATTGTTTACTAGCTGACCCGGCCCGGCTTCGCCCAGACCCTGGTGGGGAGCATCTCATTTAATTCATATAAATAGTCATATAAGCTCCCGTTCCCGACTATCTATCTGTCTGTCTGTCTGACCCGGCCTCACCCAGCCCCTGGTGGGGAGCATCTCATTTAATTCATATAAGTAGTCATATAAGCTCCCGTTCCCGACTATCTACTGTCTGTCTGCTTGTCTATTATTAGAAAGAGCACTTGAAAGATCTTTACATCTTCCCCCAACAATTAACTTGAGTAAATGGAGCGCCTCATTTAATTCATATTCGGCCCCTGCTCCCATTCCCGTTTCCAAAAAAGACGACCCGGACATCTTCACCCAGTCCCTGGTGGGGAGCATATCATTTAATTCATATTCGGCGGAGGGAGGAGGAGGAGACAGGAGGAGGAGGGAGGAGTTGGAGGAGGGAGAAGGAAGAGGGAGGAGGAGGAGGAGAGAGGAGGAGGAGGGAGAAGGAGGAGGGGGAGGAGGATGAGGGAGGAGGAGGGAGAGGGAGGAGGGAGGTGGAGGAAGGAGGAGGGAGGAGGTAGAGGGAGGAGGAGGGAGGAGGTAGAGGGAGGAGGAGGAGAAGGGAGGAGGAGGAAGGAGGAAGAGGGAGGAGGAGGGAAGAGGGGGAGGAGGAGAGCGAGGAGGAGGAGGAGGAGGTAGGAGGAGGGATTAGGAGGAGGGAGGAGGAAGAGGAGGGGGAGGAGGATTATAACGCATATGCCTGTAGATAACTGCAGCGAAAAGGTCCACCTATTTGAGAAATATGCAACAATTTTACATATATAGCAATTCTATTAGAAGTTATGTCCCCTCGCTATATATACATTATAATATAAATTAAATATTAAATAATAATAAGAAAATATGTACACTAAAAAAAACTATGACAGTTGGCAGCACGGGAATGATTAGAAGACGTGTAGAAAATTTCATTTCAATCGGATGGACCGTTCGCGAACGCATAAAATACATACAGACATACATACATTCTATTTTATATATAAGATTATAGTGCATTAGTTTGGCATGCTGGTAGTATAGTATATCTGGTTTGTTATACTGCATTAGTTTGGAATTCCAGTATTATAGTATATCTTGTTTGTTATAGTGCATTAGTTTGGCATGCTGGTAGTAAAGCAGCATATCTTGTATAAGAAAAAACTTCTGACTCATCCCCGTCTGCCTTATTAGAAGGGAAGTGGTTGGACTAGATTTGTGTGTGCAAAACACTGTTTCATAACCACAGATCTGTTTCTGTACTGGATAGACAAGCAACCACTGTCTCTTAGGCATAAATGAAACATAATATGTGTTGCCAATGTACATATGTCATCATTGTAGAATCATCAGTGTCAACATCTTTAGCATTTGTTGTTTCTCTGCAGGATCTCTTGTTACATTAAACAGAGCTTACTGTACTTTAATGTCTTCATTCAGCAAGTCACTAAGTACTTCTCCTTAAGGTATCCGGCTTCTGAAGCAGAGATCAGAGATAATGGCTCTCCTATTCTCTCTGTCTTTTGATATTGTGATGAAGATGGCGGCGTTTATATTATTTGATGCACTGCTATTTAAGCTTTCTGTGTATATCTTTCTGTCTTCCTCTGCCTCTTTGCCTAGTATTTTACATAAGATTCCTAAATTTCACCTCTTATGATGGGATCAGAGGTAGTGTAGTGGCTGGATGCTGGTCTGCCAGCTCAGCAGACATGGGTTCAAATTTGCATTGAGGTAGATTTTTTTTGATCGACTCCTAGACCCTGACCAAAAATGGGTACTAGGAAATGTCTTGGCAAGTGAAAGCAGGTGATACATACTGACCATATCACCCCTCAAGTGCTATAAAAAAATATAGGTTTAGCACCATATGCCCAAAATGCCTTGAGGTACGTAAAAATGGTTTCTTTACGGTTTTACTTTTACCTCATGCTGATGTTCCTTATGCATTTCATTTGTTTGTTTTCCTTATGGTTTAGATAAGTGATCTTAACGCCTGCAGCGGCTAGGAATATCTGAACATTTGTTTTCTTCTCTGCCTGCGACATAAGTCACTAACAATAATTAGTAATATGAAGCTTATGCTGGAGCCCATTAGAGCTGTTCACTTTCACCCCTGCTGATAATCAACACACTCAATCTGACAATGCTGTGAGCTCATAAAACTGTGAGTGCTGATTGTCTACCATGAAGAATTCTGTAATTTTCCTGCTGCAGTCCCACAGTGTGCAGTCCTTGCTAAGCTTCACCACAGTGTAGACCATATTTAGTTCCCCCCCCCCTTCCATTACGTAACTAGGATACCCTGCATGGAGGTGAAGAGATGCCTTAGGCAGTGTAATTCCTGATCCAGGCACATCATCACCTCTGCATCCTGCATCTTTATCAACCAGCCTAGACATTACATTACAAGAGGTACAAGACAGAGAATGGTGAGCTACATCCCGCCAAACACTCAGGAACCTCAGAGAATGTAAATTTATATTCTGTCACACTCCAGGAACCTTAAAGAATACGGATATTTTGAACCGATCCTATTCTAAGGACCAAAGAAACTTAAACGAGTGCTGCTTATCTCCTATAATTGTGAAGAATGCTGTGGTTTTCCTGCAGTCCTACTGTGTGAACAGTTTATAGTCCTTGCCAGGCTTCACCAGTGAGAATCATGTCCAGTCCTCCCTTCATTACCCAGAATAGTGTCTATCCAGGATACCTGCTTGGAGGTGAAAAGAAGCCTTGTACAGTATGATTCCTCATCCTGGCAGACCATCACCCCTCATCCTGACATGTAATATAAACAGAACAAGTTGCAGTCAAGGAATATTCACTGGCACGAGCAATACTTACCAATGTTGTTTGCTGCAGGATAAGGGGCTTGGCTGTTAAACTCTGACATGGGATAGTTCCCACCAGCTCCAGTATAGCTTGGTGGTGCTCTCTGAGGCTGGGTGCTGGGGTAAGGGAGGGCCGAAGTGTTAGGTGGGTATGGTGGAGGATACCCACTGTTTTGTGGAGGGTAGCTCGGATAGGGTGGGTTGCTGACATTGGAATAGTTTCCAGGCTGTGGAAATGGATAACCAGCAGCTGCTGGAGGATAACCTGGGCCTCCAGTGCCACCTGGGTGAGGGTACGGCATGCCAGCCCCTGGCATTCCTGGATAGAATATTAATCGCAATGGTAATGTAGTAACAGTTGTCTCAAGTGTATCCAAACTTCAAGCATCAGCTTATCACAGTTACAAATAATTAACTAAACTAATACTGTCCCAAACAATGCATAATGTGTTCATTTGTTACTTCATATGTCATTTACTTTTTTAACCCTATCTGTTACCACAGTTACAAATATTTACCTAAATTTAATGCTGTACCAAACAATGCATGTGTTCATTTGTAACCTTGCACGTCATTTACTTTTTTAACCCTTTCTGTTATCACAGTTACAAATAATTACCTAAACTAATGCTGTACCAAACAATGTGTAATGTATTCGTTTATAACTTCATACGTCATATATTTGTTTAACCCTTTACAAGGCATAGCGGCCATTACCGGCCGATCGCTTAAAACGAGCGTAGCGTCCGATTCCGGCCGATACTATTATGCATTGTAAAAACGCGATCTCTCGGCTTTCCGACACTTCCAACAGCTACTTTCGCGCTACAATGAATTTGAACAGACTTTTTTTGATAGTTTTCGGGATTTTTACGCTGTTTTTCAAAATGGATTTCGGCGATTCTTCAAGTGATAGCCGAGATTTCGCTCTGTTCAATTTAAATGACATTAAAGGGCATGAAGTTGATTATTAATCGGAGCTAGATATCAGTGCAAAGCGTTACTTTGCATTAGCAGTCGTGAGTCGGACTTTAAAGAAAGTGGTTATGATTCTGAAAATGTGTTTGTAAATTGCCGTATAGATGACGGAAAATCACAAACAACATGCCGTATTTCGTAAATATTTGTGTTCATATATGGATTACCGGCAACAATCACATGAGTAACATATTCTGCATGCTTTTCCCTTCATTGTGTTGTTTATTTAACTAAAATCAGTTGGCTAACACCTTAATTGTGATGTTTTTACTGGCGCGACCCGAAATTTTACAGAACCTGAAAAAATCTTGCCCATTCAGGGCTACAAAACGGACAAGCGTCTGCCCTGTAAAGGGTTAACCCTATCTGCTCATGCAGCTTTTTTACAGGTAGCAGTAACTGTTGCCACACTGTGTTAGCAATGACAGACAAGGACAGTCCTAGAAAAACACAGGCATAAAGTCACATTGTGAAATGAGATTGATAAGAAACAAAGCTGGAAAAACAAGAAAACATAGAGACATAAATGAGAAATTAAGAACAAGGGTAGGGATACCATTGATTACTGACTACAGAATACCAAAGAATGAAAAAGTTCAGATATTTAGCTAGAATGGAACAAGATCAACCATCAGCTACGGTGTTCCTCATGAACATCAGGAACAAGGCAAGAAGACAACCTAGGGAGCAATGGCTATATGGAGTGAATCATTAAGGAAATCAAATATTCCATTACCATAAGCAACAAGACAAGCAAAAATCCAGAAAATTACATCTACCCTCTCTCTTATGACACTCCATGGCACAAGCAGTACGACAAAAGAAGAAGAATAAATGTCTAAATCAGAAAAGGTTAAAATAATAACTGTCTGTGGCTGAAGGAGGTTCAATAACAACACTACATGACAGAAAGAGTGGAATTATTAGTGATTTATGATTTAAAAGCTGTAAACTGCAATGAGTAAAGGTGTGTTGAAGTGCTACATATAACCTATACTGTTGTATACATGAGAAACATGGACAATAAGCAGACAAGCTGAGAAAGAATCTAATGGCAGTGGAAGTGTGGTTTCTAAGTAAAATGCACGGCAAGTCATGGATGAACAGAAGGGTGAATGAGGCAGTTTTAGGAACAAATGGGAGATGAAAGTTAATTGAAGAGATTGGATATGGTCAGTCAAGATTTTTCAGGGCACACTGTCAGGAGAGGTGGGTTTGGAGTATGCTGAACGCTGGAAAACTTGTTTGGAAGGGAGCAGGTATGAGCACGGAAATGAGTGCTTGGATGGCTTGACTATACAGCATGGTCGATACAGGAACACATGCATAATCAAAAACTCTGGCGGTTGTGTGAGATGGCAAACCATGGCCACCCATGCTTATTGGCATGGTATGTGATATTGATGAGTGTTTAGTTGCTAGAAAGCAGATTTGTTTACCATTATATAAAATCAAGAAACATGAAAGTTCAAAGATGTTACATTGTAAAATATAATATCTCTGTTATACTTACCTCCTGGATTCAGTGGGTAAGGCGTCTGACCTGGGTATGGCATTGGTGGCGGTCTTTGCCCTGAAGCTATTGAAAATACAGGGCATTCTTCTCCAAAGATTAAAGTCAGAATCTGTACCAGGCTGAGAAGATCAGAAGTTGGCTACGATAGGAAAAACAAGAGGGTGACTACAAAGAAAACTAAGCAAATCTACCTAACAATATACCTATAGTTTTAATGCTTTAATTTCATTCATCAGACATGGCAGCACAGTGGCTATATGCTTGCTTGCTGGTCAGTTGATCATTTCTTTTAATTCGTATTAAGGCAAATTTGTGTAACTGACCTAGACTCCTAGGCCAACGCAGCCTAAAATGGCTACCAGGAAATGTTTTGGGAAGCAAAGGTGACTGCTGTGATATGGCCATGACCCCTCGATTGTCAATCAGTCTATAAGAAATATGGATGGAGCACCATATGCTCAATACACCTTCAGGCGTGTTAAAGGCTCCTGTAATTGACTTGACTTGGCTTATGTAGTTAATTAACTGCATCTCAACTGCAATTGTGAAAGACTGAGAAGATGTCACTCTCAGACTCCATAATTTAGTCCAGAGGCTCCTAAAGTTATTAATAATGTATTTTTTCTCTTGTCCCTTTCTGCAGCTTATTTTGTGTCACTGCATGCACACACACACAAAATTATCATCAACTGAAGGTGGTTTTGTCCATAGTGTTATGACATTGATTCTGCAAACATATTAGAAACATCTATTCTAGAACCTAGAGCAACTTTCCAACAACTGTCAAAAACATTTGTATTTCACTAATCCAATCATTTAAAAACACGAGTTCAGCAATTATGCAAATAATATATAAATATTATAGATTAGACCATGCAGAGAACTACATTATCCACTAGTTACCTATTTTTAACTTCTTCAACTGCACTCAAATTATCCACTTTTCTCTTTGTTTTCTTAGCATATTGTGTTGTTTCAACATCAGACAGTCATGAGCAACACTTCAAAACCTTTCATTCCATGATACAGCAATCAATATTCACACACTTGAGACAGGTATAAATGTGCTTAGTCTTCATCAGCAGATACTAGTGTCATTTTACCAATTGCAACTACATCAATCAGTATCTCGTATCTTTAGCTTATTGTCCAAGTAGTATATCAGTCTATTATGTCCTGTGTGTAGTCTATAGACTGCTACTTGTTCACTTCAATGAAATTGGTAATATGCATCATCTTTCTGTGGCTTGAATGCTCCAATTCCCACTTATTCTATAAGTGCTTCTCATTAATCTCTTGGCCTCATCACAGATCATGTATATATCAGCCAGAAATATTCTTGCACCTTCCTTTGCCCATATGTCTGTCTCTTCATTTCCAGGTATGTGGCACTGAGAGGTTAAACTGTATTACAACCCTTTTGGATTTCTGATAGTCCACAAAGTGCTGAAGTTAGGTCTGCCAGCTCGGCACTGTTCAGTATTGAGACAACTGACTTTGCATCTGTGAAGACAGCTGTGTTTCTTTATATTGTTGTCTGTCAACAGCATTTCTATAGCAGTTTTCGATCTCCCTATCTTTAGAATGTTACCTGAGAATTTTCAATTTGCCACTGACTGTGAAGCCACCACGAAGCTGCTTCTGAGGGTCACATTTTCATTCTCTCTTTAAAATTTCATTAAGTCTTGTATGATGAAGAACAGAAAATAATCTATCTTGGAAGCAAAACTGTTTGTACCTTACTTGGTTCAACCAAAGATGTTAACAACAATGATAGAAGAAAAGGACAAATACATAATTACTACATGATACAGATAACCCACTAGCTGCTAACTTTATGATGCCAAAAATTCGAAGCCACAAAACAGAACTAGGAACTGTACACTGGAGCTAATTCACTAAAGACAGATATTAATGCAAAACAGACAGCATTTAGCAAGTAAGTCTCCATGCTGGTTCAAAAAGCTATGAAAGGTAACATTACAGCTTATGATGAGAAGTTTAAACAGAAGTATTACACATTTGACACATGTACTTACAGGTCTCCATTCTCGTATGAAAGGTATCTCAACTTTACCATTTGCATCAACGTAATTACCAGGCTTTATCTGCATGGTGTTTGTTGGTTTTACAAACACCATGGGTGGGTTGTACGGATGGGTGTCCATAACCCATATTGAAATTGGTATGTTGTACACACTACCTAAAGAGTACCAAAACAAAATAGTTTGTTACTTCCATAAGTGAACATTTTGATCCATTACCTGTGTTTCTATAAACGATATAACCAAAAGATAAAGAGCTTAATATTTTTAGTCATGTGCTATATTTATATAAGTTTGTTAAACAATACTTCTAATAAATGAATATTTATGTTTTGTATTTATGTAAACTATTAAACCACTGGTGACATACTGAAAGAAATTAAAAGACAAATATCTATTGCTCTTCAAAAACTAAAACAACTGAATAAATTGTGGAGGGGGACAGATAGAACTACACAAATTAGATTTTTAAGAGCATGCATCTTTCCCATTGCAACATATGACTGTGAGACTTGGACACTTATTAAACAAGCTGAAAAGCGCATAAATGCCTTTAAATATAAACGTTATAGATGGGTTCTAAGAATATCTTGAATACAGAAAAGAGCAAATGAATCCATATAGCAAGAGCTGAATATTGAAGAAGGTTGGCTACTAAAGATGATAAAACAAAGAAAATTGAAATATTTTGCTCACTTGAAACGTCATGAAAGTTTGGAGAGGACAATAATGGAGGGGTATAAACCCAGGAAGAGAGGAAGACCTAAGAGAAAATGAGTGCAGGATGTGGCAGATGATCTCCAGATAGGTGCATCAAACGCAAGACATCTTGCTTATGATCAAGATGTTTTCCAGAAGGTAGTTATGGGAGCTAGGTTCTGCAAAGGACATACTGCTGAATGAATTAATTAATTAAACCAATAAATCTTTCTTATTCTATCCATAAGATCTGTGGATCAATCAGATACATTCATAGTCAAGATCTTTCCCTGTACCTTGTCTTTGGTAAAATGTACAAATGTCTATTAATTCTTAAATGTTATTAACAAATGATGTTGGTCTACTCCATCTCTGTGTACCATCAACTATATTTGTGTGTCGCAGGAGCCCACCAGGAAAACAAAGATAAACAATGTGACCTATCTAGCATGTCATAGGAGGTAACTAAGGAGGTTTGACTTTTGCAGGCAAGTGCTGTCTTGAAAGGCTACAGGTGATGTTTTCCCAAAAACAAGCCTCCCCAAAAATTGAAAGATAGCAGGACTGGGTGTCTTTTCGATATCTTACTTATTAACATATGGCATTGAGATAAGGTGATTTCTCCTCACCTCCCCAAGGCTCAGTCTCCAAATAGGGTCTGCCAAGGAACACCTTGCTTGTTGTTTATAAGAGACTCAAAGTAAACCCATATTGATGGTGGACATTCAGGACCAAATCTTGCACTTATAATTGTATTACAATATGGCATATGCCACTACATCCAGCATGATAATGGAAGCTGAGGCTGCATCGGCAGTCTTCCAATGATTGGAAGGCAGGACAACCAGACATGCTGTGCTTGTAACGGATGCTATGAGTATACATCAGAAGGTGGAAACTCGCATTTTCTGGGTGGAGTGGCTAGCATTTTTAGCAGGACAGAGAAGGCAAGCATATCATGGATTTTCTGCCCAGGTCATGCAAGTGTGCAGATTAATGAACTGATTGATACATTAGCTGCTGCTGCCCCTCCAGATGGAGAGCTGTTTTACAAAAAGAGGTGATGGGGTCAAGGCTCTCTGAAATTGGTTGGAGAGTGCAGTTTAATAGACAGAGTATCCATATCTGGAAAGACTGGCTCAGAAGGGAGTGAGTACAGGGTCTAGATCAGTGGTTCTCAACCGGTGGAGAATTCCCCCCTGCCTCGAAGTGCCTACACCGGCAACTGTCGAGGCATTAACTCATAATAATGCAAAACAGCAACGAAGGACGAGGAATTAACTTGCGTCCTTACCTTGAATACAATGATAATCAACGGCAAAAGTCAAGATATCAAAGCGCTACCAGAAGTTTATTCCGTAGCAGACATGTGAACATTAAACTCACGCAGACTTGTAGGTTGACCCCTATAGACAGGGTCGGCACCTACTTTACTAATCCACCGATGAGTGTCCAGTCTACTGCGCTCTGCTTGACGCCCTGATCCACTGATTCCATTTAAGCTGTAATTCCACTCTAGGTTTTTCCGCCCGGTTACTTCACTGCAGTATTATCATCAACAGATCCCCCTCTCCTGACTCAGAGCTGTCTCACGCTCATATCATCGCGTCCAGAGGTCACCTCACACAGATCCTTTGAAACACGTCCTTGTTCGAAAGCACAATCACAGCGTCTCCTGTTGCTGTCCAATTACGTTGTCCACATTCTCCTTGGATTCCTTTGTTGACGTCCACTTTCGTGTCCGAGTGGGGAATTCCCATTTTCCAATTTATACTTTTCGTGGTGGGTCGTGCCGCCGTATGGCACCCCCCCCCCCCCCCTCCCCAGAGGGGAAGTACAAGAACCGATTACTTGATATTGTTTTTCCTTCCATTCTTTACAGTTCTGTACTTCTCGCCCTTCTGAAATTTGTTTTATAATGTAAGTAGACCTGCAAATCATGTTTTATGTAGATATCTAGACTTGTTCTAGTATGTGTTATTAAATTTAGCTTCCATTTTTACGTATACTGTGTAGGGGAGGGGGGAATTTATAGGGAGGAAATACAAAAGGAGGGGAATGACATTCTGAACATATGGTGAAGGGGTGCATGGGCAAAAAAAAGGTTGAGAACCACTGGTCTAGATGATACTCAAAGCATAGAGGAAAAAGCAGGCAGACAATTATCAATTATTACTGCAATAATCAGCATGGGAACTGTTTGGTGGCATTTGAAGAGGGGGGACAGGAAATATGTGGGAATGTCCCGAGCGCAGTGATGTCGATTCTTAAATTCAGAAATCAGTAGGACGAGACCAAAATGAGTGTGCTATTTCTAAACCAAGATGGAAAGTGGCATAGCAGCTGGGTTGTCTATGTGTCTCTGGGGACAATCCAGCCTAACGATATGGGTACCAGAGACCTAATCAGGGGTAGCACATGTGGTCAACACCATTCTGACCATATAATCTCTATTGTGCAGTTCAATGTAACTGGTCTAGGATCGAAGGTGTGATAGGCGGACAGTTTGAGCATTGCTTCTGCAGCTGGTCTTGTTCCAGATGTATTGGTGTTACCTTTCCTCTGGAGTAAACAAGACAAGCTGAGAGAGGGATCATGTTGCATGGGCAGCACATGGTTTCTAAATCCAATTCTTTTTTACACACTATCATCTATCAAGATGATAAATGCCAGTCAATTTTATCATTACAAATGGCAGGCTGGCAGCAAGACTTACAGGGATTTTAATGAATACAAATGAAGAAAACTATATAATTTAAGTAAAGGTTTAACATGATAAATCAATAACTGAAATCTGGAGGCCACCAACCTTTAAAGTTCACAGGGATGGTTCCCTCAAGCTGGACAAGCTGTCTTTGTGTTCCATCATTGAAAACTGCAACCATTTAATATACAGCATTCAGAATCAACAAACAATCACCACAGGTGAAAACATGCTATCAGTGTCAAATAAGATGTTACATTTCTATTCAGCATCTATGCAGAAAATGTCATGAGAAATGTCAAAAAACGATGAGAGCAGAGATAATCCATTTGTAAGTGGTGGAAATCAAATCTCAGATCTTAGATACGCAGATTATACATTTCTCCTCCAATAAAGGATTAGAAGAGATGTCTATGAAAAGACACAGTGAAAGTCAAATTTATTTTTCTGAACTTGGGCAAAACAGAAATAATGTCCACAGACAAAACCAAAATTCAACCAAACATCACAATCAACAATTGATTGATTGATTGAGGAACCGACATCACAGCATTCGGGGCATTCCCATAAGCGCTCCGTCCCCATCCTCAGCAGCCAGCGAAGAGTTCCAACACTAATAGTACCAGTAGCAACCTGATTATATGTCCATCTCGTCTTTCCTCTGAGTGTCAATCGTCGGCCAGATCCCCTCGTCACCCCTCGCTGTCGCATTCTTGCCAGACCATGGTGATCCATTTGCTCCTCCGAGGTGTACACATGCTCCCACAAGGCTGCAACCATGTCTGCCTTATCATGCATCAATACTCCACCAAGTTTTGCAGAGCCAGCCAATCTGTCCGTCTGTTCATTCCCCAGCACACCAGCATGCCCCGGAGAAAAGATCCAGACGATGCTTGTCACCCGTGACTTCCGAAGCGAAGCAAGGCACTCTGCACGAAGCTTGCCTGTCCTCACCCTACTCAGCATGCTTTCTGAGTCAGTTGCAATCTTAATCAACAATTAAGAAATTGGAAATGTCACTGTTCAAAAAAATTTGACACAAGCTGGCCAAGCACTACAGAGACTAAATAGTATTAGGAACCTAAGGCATAACACCAGCATATAAGTTAAAATAACATTTTTGAGGACTTGCATATTTGCTGTGGCAACATACAGATGTGAGTATTGGATAACTTTACAATATCTACAGAAGAGAACTGAGACTTTTGACTTAGAATATCATGGACTAAGAAGAAGAAAAATACTGACATTTTTTATTTGAAAGTCGAAGAGAATTGGCTCATATACAGTATCATGTCTCGGCAACAGAAATACTTTGGCCAAATAAATGTCACAGTAGCATGGAAATAACTGTGATGGAAGTCTGGTTCCAAGCGTAGAAAACACAGGGGTTGACTAGAATGGAGTTGGACACAGGACATTGCAGACTCCTTTAGCATGAGGGTGAACGAGGCAGCAGAGATGACAACACTCCTTGATGGGAGAGACATTCTGCAAAGAATCTGCTACAAGGTGATGATATTTCTCAAAATCTATAATTACTGCACTTTTGTATCACTGCTGGTGTAGGAGACAGGAAAAAATGATTGTGAACATGTTCTGTCCCCATATGCTATTACATGTAACAGCTCTATCAGTCTTGCTGAAAATCCTCCTGCCAATGACATTTATTGCTTTGTACTTCCATGTTGTTGTTTTTTTGTTTTTTTTTAGTTTTTTATCGACGGATCAACATCACAGCACACAGGTGTAACCCACAAGTGCTCCATTCTATTCCTAACTCAAGCCTTAGTCCAGGGAATCTCAACTCAGTGCACAAACTCTGTAGCACTGGTGAGGATCCTAAAATTTCCATGTTAGGAACACTATTCATTCATTCAGTAGCATGTCCTTTGCAGAACTTCGCTCCCATAACAACCTTCCGGAAAATCTCTCGATCATAAGCACAGATATCCTGCATCTGATACACCCATCTGGAGATCATCTGTCACATCCTCACCCATCTTCTCGTTGCCCTTCTTCTTCCTCTCTTCAGGGCAGCAGTTCTATAGTTGGTGCATTATTTCAGGTTGCCCTTTTTTGGTATTGGAATGAAGATAGTTCTCTTCCAATCTTTTGGCCATATACCATATTTCCATATCTTTTTACATAATTCGTGATAGATGTGTATGCTTTCTTCTCCTCCCGCTTTAATTAGTTCAGCTGGTAACTCATCACATCCAGGTGATTTACCATTCTTCAGGTTCTTTATTGCCCATGCAATTTCATCTAATGAGGGTTCAGGTTCTGCTTCTGCTGTCAATGGTTCATATATCTCATTCATATCCTCACTGTCACTCATATCATACATTCCACGGCAATACTCCTGCCATCTTTCTAGAATTTGTCTAGATTCTGTTAAGGTTTTTCCCATCTTGTCACAGATAACATTCAATTGAGGTTAAAAATTTCTTGTCAATAACTTAATTTCTTTGAACATTTTTTAATCTCTTCCAGTCTTATGATATTGCTCTATTCTGGTACAGCAATCTTGTATACGAAAACTATTACTTCACAGTAACAATTACCATTGACAGAAATAGTCACTACATGATGTAGACTGATTATACCTCTTTTTCTGTCTTTTATCTCTCAATGGCACGTAGGCCCCTAACCATTTCGCACCAAGCCATCCTATCCTTTACCATTTCTTTCAACTCCTTCCATGTCCTCCATCCATCCATCATGTGCCATGCCGGTAAGCGTGGGCGGTCATGTTCTGCCATCTCACTCGATCACCAGAGTCGTGGATCAGCTTCGTGTTTCTGTCTCGACCATGCCACAAGGCCAAGCCATCCAGGTACTTGCTTCTAGGTCTTCCCCTTGGTCTGTTCCCCTCGATCTTACCAGTTGTCACCAAAGTCTCCAATCCATTTCTTCTCATAACATGCCCAAAAAAATTGACTGTCTACGTCTAATTTCTCTAATCAATTTACGATCTTCATTTGTTTCTTGAAGGACTTGTTCATTGGTCTTTCTGGCTGTCCATGGTATTCTTTGCTCTCCATAATCTCCATAATACATACACAAATACATACACACACACACATTACATGAGCATAAATAATTTTAATTTTTAAGGCAGTTTTTTAATACAAAAATAATACCTATAAATGGAATACACATAAATAAAATAGATAAATATTTAAGTAGTAACATAACAGCAAAATTTACAGAAGATATGAGACAAGTAGTAACATAATAGTGAATTTAGCAGAAAACATGGGACAAGTAGTAACATAAGAGCGAAGTTAACAGAAGAAATGACACAAGTAGCAACATAACATAAAAATTAACAGAAAAAATTAGACATAACTTTACCAAATGGATTTAGTGTTGGCCTCAAATTTTGGTACTGTGTTAAAGTGTTTAGAATGTCTTGTCTTGCTTCATTTGGATGTTTGTACTGAAACATCAAAAATGTATATTAATATCCATTCCTTTCTTAGATTTTCTTTTCTTGTTTGCCTGCAAGAAAGTTTGCTGAAAGTAAACCTTGATTCTTCTCCACTCTCAATGATTTTACCTTATTCTTTTCAAGGTGTGGAGGTGTGGTTGATGCAAATTTTAACACATCTTTTCAAACATTTTCCAAGCTTCCATAAGATACATAATCCTAGATGCAAACAGGCATCAAAAAGATAAGTTACTGTTGCGTAAACATATAGTCATTGTCATAAGGGAGCCATGATAGCCCAGTGGCTAGACACTATCCTGTCTGTGTTCTTTGGTTTGATCTGCATCAGAGCAGTTTCACTGTCAACTGTCATTTACTGCCAATAAAGCACCTTGCGGTGTATGGCAGGGGGGTCTTCAGCCTGAGGAATTAAGGCCGTCGGGATAGTGCAGTTGCCGCGAACTGGGCAGGTTAGGGTTTTCTTTTTTTTCTCCAACAGAAAAAATCTAGACCTTACAGGGGATTCAAACCCGGGTCTCCTGAAGGAGAATCCGTCATTCTAGCCATTCAACATTTTTAAAAAATTGGCCTGATCTCTCAGGCAACCCAGCCTAAAATTGGTACCAGGAAATGTCTTGAGAAATAAAGACGGCTGGCATGATACCGACCACATCACCTACTGAAAGCCGTTTCATCTATAAAAATATGAGTCTAGCTCCCTGTGCCCAAAGCACCTCAGTTGTGCAAAGGGGATGTTTACTTACATTATCATACAGCAAATCCTGTTCAGAACATTGCTCTCATCACAGCTCACTGGAAAGACTCTCAATCCTTCAACAGTTCCCCCCAGGATGTCTTCCCTGTTTTCACTCCTGCGTTGGTCAAACTCTAACTGTTCCTCCAGTAACCATCCCATCCATTACTGTTCTTTCCAAACTGTGGTAATGTTTAACATGGCCAGAGTATTTTAGTTTCTAGGAAACGTTGTTCATGAGACTGTTATCCTCAATGTTATAATGAGTGTGTGTATATAATACGATTCACCTTCATTGATTATGTGCCATGCCCATAAGTTTGGGCGGTCATGTTTCACCATCTCACTCGATCACCAAAGTCGTGGATCAGCTCAGTGTTCTTGTCTCGACCAAACCCATGGCCAAGCCATTCAGGTATTTACTTCTCTGCCTTGAGGCCAAGCCATTCAGGTATTTACTTCTCTGCCTTCCCCTTGTTCTCTTACCCTCAATCTTTCCAGATGTCACCAGGTTCTCCATTTTATTTCTTCTCATAACGTGACCAAAAGGAGCTAGAGTGCATTTATCCTTCAGACCAGGGGTGGCCAACCTTTTCAGCAGGTGGACCAAATTTCAGAAATAATATTTCCTGCCGGGCCATGCACCTAATTTTTGTTAATTAAAGTAAGCAAGCAAGCGTGCTAAAGCTTCGACCACATCGTCATTTCCCACTTCGCGGGGCGCAACATGACTCCCGGCAGGCCGCATGCGGCCCGCGGGCCTCGTGTTGGCCACCCCTGCTTTAGACCATGTTGACTGCTATATGGTTCACATTGTGTGTGCATGCATGCATGAGTGCGTGTGTGTGAGAGTGACACACACACATTAACTTTGATTTGTAAATACTGCTTATAATGGAACTGAAGCCATGGTGGCACAGTTGTTAGTGTATTTCCTTACCAAGATATTGGTTCAGATTCAGTTCCCTGCAGTGGCAAGATTTTTAGTGAGGGTTTTGTTTCCCTACCAGAACGGCTTTAGGGACTAACCAACCTCATACAATGGGTACCACAACTTATTTTTGGAATTCTTCAAGAAAGAAAAGTAGCAAGGGAGGAAGCCAGTCACCCCTCCTCATTATGCCATGGCCTATAATTTGTAAAGACCTAACACTTCACACGCCTACAAGTTTCTGTAATAGGACTACCATTACCTTCCACCTAAAACAGAATGATTTACAACTATTTTAATCTACAATTCCTTTCTGTCAATTTCAGCTTTTAGTTCCATTAAAAAGGGATTAACGGCAAAATGGTCAGTTTCACTGCACCACTTTCTAGCCCATATACTCTGCCTTTTTTTTTTTTTTTTTGCTAGCTGCCTGTGGAAAGATCTTTAGAGTACTAACTCCACAACTCTAGTGACAACCCCCAGGCATTTGTGAAAAATATGTCCACTGTGAACTGAAAGACGGAGCCCAAAAACAAACCCACAACATCCATGGTACGAGGCAGGTGGCTTGACCACTTCACAATGAAGAACCCCACATCCATTTTTAAACAAATTTACAGGAATGTCCACGACCTCTAGCTGATTGCTGCCTTATGTCAATGCAGAATCAATTTTCATCATCATCACCATGTATCATGGTGATAAACACAGACAGTCATGGTTCACCATCTCACACAACCACCAGAATCGTGGATCAGGTCTATATAAACATCAAACTGATGATCGCATTCTACATTATCTCACAATCCAGAACAAACTTTGTGTGGATAAAAATAAAACCTCGAGCTGACTACAGCTGACTATTTTCCCCCTGTTCATACTCAATGCTGATGTGAGCAACAGCAAACTAGCTATTATATATTCTCTCTAATTCCAGGACATCCTCAACAATCATAAAACGACTGCTTTCTATTTTCTGTAATTTTAGGACATATGCTATGTGGATCTAGACATTGACAAACTGACTGCTATTTACTATTTTGTCTCATTCCCAGACATACTCTGTGTGCAATAATTCTTAGTACATGTTAGAAAAATAATTCTTGCATGCTACATAGAATCAGTTTTAACATACGGCTGTGAATTCTAACAGTACACAAGCAACAACAATCCCTAGACCAGTGGTTCTCAACCGGTGGGGAATTCCCCTTCAAGATCGCGTTAATGCAAGAACCAATTACTTGATATTGTTTTTCCCTCCATACTTTAATGATCTGTACTTCTCGCTCTTCTGAAATTTTGTTTTATAACGTAAGCAGACCTGCAAATCACGTTTTATGAAGACATCTAGACTTGTTGTAGTATGTGTTGTTAAATTTAGCTTCCATTTTTATGTAAGAGAGAGAGAGAGAGAGAGAGAGAGAGAGAGAGAGAGAGAGAGAGAGAGAGAGAGAGAGTGAGAGAGAGGGGGGCAGGGAGGGAGGGTGGTATAGGGAGGAAATACGAAAGGGGGGAATTCCATTCTGAAATAATGGTGAAGGGGTGCATGGGCCAAAAAAGGTTGAGAACCACTGCCCTAGAAGATTCAACTATATGGTTTTTATAGTAGAATTCATTTGAAAGCTAAAATTAGTCATTTAAATGTTTTTAAAGAGGCTAAAACACAAAGACAACTTACAACAGACATTTTAAAAAATGGCACATTCTGTCGTTTTGTGGCCACATATGACATATTGTGACAGCTGGAAAGATTTGTGGAAAGAGTGATAGAGGAAGACAGCTTCGTGTCATGGCATGGAAGGGTGTCATCATATGAACAGATACATGCTGTTTGAAATCAAAAGCTGTAGCGAAGTATGATCATCTATGCACTGTTGTTTCCTATTGTGTCTAATTCCATTACATACTCTGTGTGGAACTCAACAATTGGGGACTGACTGCTGTTCTCTAATACCAGGACATACTCTTATGCATGGGGGTAATGTTGCTTCACACTTTCATTCCCTATGAGAGCCTATGATCATATATCAACAACCTCCAGCTAAACTGCTGCATGCTTTTCATATGCTGTGTTGATGTTCAGTTTAATATTTAGTGGTGTACTATCCAAACAAACAATACAATGCTAAAGTGTCTTGATTCTAAAGTAAGTATTCTTGCAGTAATATAAAGACAGCCAAAGTTGTGTATTAGTATTTATTATTCCAGACCAATTTTAGGATTTTAGGTGTGCAACATTTTTTAATGTAATTTATTTGTTTGTTTTTTTTAACATCCTGTTCAACCCTTCTATTATGTTATGGTTATAACTGGAACTTACACTACATTATAATAATACAAAGTTGAACATTCTTGTTTTTGTAAATAATTTTTCAGATACCATTTTTCAATGCATATGTTAAGTAACTTAAATTAATTTTACGAAGTGTCTATTCGCAGGGCCCTGCGAATAGACAAAGCGTTTATTTGCAGGGCCCTGCGAATAAACAAAGTGTTTATTCGCAGGGCCCTGTGTGCTGGTCACGTGATTATTCCCGTAGGGCCCTGCGAATAAACAAAGTGTTTATTCGCAGGGCCCTGTGTGCTGGTCACGTGATTATTTCCGGAAACCCCGCTGGTCACGTGACGTTTCATTGGCGCTAATTTCCTTCCAACGAACGATACTGAGCGTGCTTCCAACGTTTCCTTTCCTGCTACCTGCAAACGATACTGAGCGTACTTTCCAAAAATGGCGTTAGAGACAGGAGCCTTCTTTTCAAGTTACCAGGAGTTTCAGGATCAAGTGAATAGGTACAATTATCTCGGAACAGTAATAACATCTGATGGGAGATGCCTTGAAGAGATTAGAACAAGAATCGCCATGGCGAAAGTAGCCTTTAGCAAGATGAAAAACATACTGACCAATAAAAAGATGTCAATTGACACGAGAAAAAGAGTGTTGAGATGCTACATAGAACCTGTACTTTTATATGGATGTGAAGCATGGACAATGAGCAGCCAGGCTGAAAAACATCTGATGGCTGTAGAAATGTGGTTTCTGAGGAAAATGCAAAGAATACCATGGACAGCCAGAAAGACCAATGAACAAGTCCTTCAAGAAACAAATGAAGATCGTAAACTGATCAGAGACATTAGACGTAGACAGTCACAATTTTTTGGGCATGTTATGAGAAGAAATGATTTTGAGAACTTGGTGACAACTGGTAAGATCGAGGGAACAGACCAAGGGGAAGACCTAGAAACAAGTATCTGGATGGCTTGGCCTTGTGGCATGGTCGAGACAGAAACACGGAACTGATCCACGACTCTGTTGATCGAGTGAGATGGCAGAACATGATCTCATATCATATCTCACATATCTCTGTCTCGCACACTATCTTCATTATCTATCTCTCTCTCTCTCTTTTCAACCCGCTTCACATATACCAGGTTTTCCTGCACTTTATATGCATAGCATTTCCTTGTTTATTTGTTAATTCATGAGGCCAGTCAGTCGAAAGCCTGGTGTTTGTATTGCCTAACGACCCTAATCATGTCTCTCTGAGGTGACGCATATTACTGTCAGCTTGGACCAGAATTATCAGGACATAAATAGTAGGAAATAGTAGGTCGGTAACGTAAACAAAGATGGATGCCTGTAAACAGTAAGTGTACAGAAACGCAAGTTAACAATTCTTAAACTCGCCTGATATTTAAACAGCCATACTTCAACTAAGTATAAAGTATCGATTCATAGGGCCCTGCGAATAAACAAAGCGTCTATTGTAGGGCCCTGCGAATAAACGCGTTGTTTATTCGCAGGGCCCTGCGAATAAACGCTTTGTTTATTCGCAGGGCCCTGCGAATAAACTCTCCCTTAATTTTAAATTTATAAGAATAATGTAATGTGCTTTGGGTCAAACAAAGCTGTGTCACAGTAATCCGTGTATTATATGATGTTACACTTTACATCCGGTTTTATATCCGTTAAGCTAGGTTTCTGTTATCATTGACATTTATTAAATGATTTAATTAATAATCAAAGTAAAATAATCAAATGAATGCCAGAATTACAATTAGATATTTAGAATAACTAACAAAATCATCAACAATCTAGCCTGGGCGTTTTAATTTAAAAGTTAAAAATAAAATAGTCTCCAGGACTATTATTATTATTACACAAAATATGTGTATATGATATATTGATATATGTATATATGCTTCTGCCGGCATCAATTAACAATTTCAATGCAATTGTTTTGTTTTGTTTTTAGTCTAATTTTATTTTTAGTACAGATTGAAAGTTCCAATGGAATGGAATGGGAATGGATCTCATCTCATCTCCGATCTGGATAACAACTGTTTGTACGCAAAAAACAAAAAAAAACTGTTATGTTGACGCATATGTATATATTACCTTTGATAAGTAACCCCGTAAAACTGCTTCATGCTGCGTCATTTCAACTGTTTCTGCCTTGTTCCACACAAATGTCACATCACATATGAGTGACTAAACGAGTTAAAAATACACCGACCTACACAATTAAAAAACACGGCAGCCATATTGCATTTCCCTATACTTCCGCTTCAATACTTTCAGTGACAAGAGTTCTAATACAGTGGTTCTCAACCGGTGGGGAATTCCCCCCTAAGAGGGAATTTTAGGGTTCCAGGGGAGGGGAAGGATGAAGATTATTTAAAGATCGTGTTAATACAAGAACAGATTACGTGATATTGTTTTTCCCTCCATACTTTACTGTCCTGTACTCCTCGCCCTTCTGATATTCGCCTTATAACGACAGTAGACCCACAAATCACGTTTTATGTAGACGTCTAAACTTTTTCTAGTATGTGTTATTAAAGTTAGCTTCCATTTGTACGTATACTATGTAGGGGCGGGGTGGTGGAGGGGAATTTATAGGGAGGAAATACGAACGGAGAGGAATGACATTCTCAACATATGGTGAAAGGGGGGGGGGCATGGACCAAAAAAAGTTGAGAACCACTGTTCTAACACAAGGAGGCCCCGGTTAACGTCAGAGTTACGTTCTTGGAAAACGCGACTTTAAGTGAAACGACGTAAAGCGAAACACAATTTCCCATAGAATTAAATGAAATACAGAGTGTACTGTGTAATGTTTATTTTGGGTTGTTGAAATTTATTGGCTAAATAGAGGTGGGATGGAGGGCGAGAGGTAGAGTTATTGGGACGTAGAGAATTAAAACCACGACTCGCTCCAAAACTATCATCAGCACTACTAGTACTGGTCTCACCCACTTTGTTAGGTAGATCTTCATAGAGATACTTTGCTTTCTCTTGAATAATCATCTTGCTACAGGCATATTCCGATGGTTCTGGTCTTCAATCTAGACAGCCAATAGTGCTTCCATGTTCTCCATAAGAGTACTTCTTGTACGAGTGATCTCGGAAGCACTCAAAGGGGTTACTTTTTTAGCACTCTTTGATTTTGTCAGCACCTGCACGAATTGTCCTTACCGTTGTTGGAGGTAAACCATGGAATTTACCGATATCAACAGCCATATCGCCAGCCTCAAAACGACGTAACACATCTAACTTAACCTCAAGCGTAACACTTTTCCTGGTTCTCTAACAACCAGACACAATATCAGCACTTACAACTTGTGCTTTCAACTCATAATTATGGGTGACACACGATAAAATCCTGGGAAAACGCACTGCACAACATGTAAAATGGCAACGTTAACGCAGCATAGCAACACAGGTGACGACGTTATGTTTAGTTTAGTTTAGTTTAGTTTAGTCGACAGATCAACATCACGGCATACGGGTGTAACCCATAAGTGCTCCGTTCTACTCCTAACTCAAGCCTGAGTCCGGAGAATCTCAGCTTAGTGCACGAACTTCGTAGCACCGGCGAGTATCCTGAAATACTTTGGGTAGATTTTTAACTCGAAATTTAGCGCCGTTAGGCTACTCTTTTTCGATTTCCAACTGCCAAGGGATTTTTTACTGCGCAACAATAAACACGTGCGTTCTATCTCATTACCCAGAGACCGGGGTTAATTTTGTTACTAGAAGTAAACGTGAAAAAAATCCCGGCCCTCACCGGGGCTTGAAACCGGGACCTCCAGCACTCGAGGCGGATACCATACCCCGAGACCACTCAGCCAACCCCCACCCCTTCCCCCCTAGGTTACGACGTTATGGGGGAACGTAGCAATGTAAAGTTAAGTTATTTGTATGTCCCACTGTGACAGCGACATTATAGCGAAACGACGTAATCCGAAGCGAAGTATAGCTGGGCCTCCCTGTATCTCTTCGACTGGCCTAGTTTGTAATGTATTGCTGGTTTGCGTTGTTGTAGCTGTTGTTGGTGGTGGTGATGTTGTTGTTGTTGTTGTTAATCCCATGATGTTCGCTATTGTATGAACTGAGTGAATCAGAAACTGCTGATGACTTGACCCCATTCCAAAAAGACAAGCAATGCACTCATTTCGAGCGCACAGAATTCAGGGTGGGAATGATCGTCCACCATCATCAAGGGAATGTCTTGTAATTGTCCTGTGATATAAACATAGGCCATCCATCCATCCATTTTGTGAAGAAAAATAATAAAAAGAAACTTTCCACCTGGTTCAACCAACCTCAGTGGCGTTGGTTGTAATTGTGATGGTTCAGAGTGCGGTTTAGTTGCTCTCATCTTCTGTGTCGGTGTTAGCTGACTTTTCTATTTCGCAGAATTTATGACTGTAACGTTAGCTGGGGGTTTGGCCGGCGGGTTCTCATTTGTGTCCGTTTCTTCTTGCTTTTCCGTTTGTCAGTGCTGGCTCCTGGCTCGTCTTTTTTTTAGTGGGTCTAGTCCTTAGAAGGACTCATCCTTTGGTTTAGTTGCTCTTGTGTCCTTTTTCGGTACCAGGCTATTGGTCACGTCAGACAAAAACTTGGCTGCTCCGTGATATATTCGTCGTCCCACTCTTCGTACTCGTACTTTATGACAGGTTTTTCGGTGGTCTCCTCTAGACTGACTAAGCTTGCGTCAAATTTCCGGTTGAAGACTGATTTGCCCTTGAATTTATTCATCGTTGTAAATGAGTTGCTGGCTTCAGCTTGAGGTTTCTCATTGGTCTTTGACCTGGCTTCAGCTTGCGGCTTCTCTGTGGTCTTTTGCGTGGCTTCTGTTGGCTTGTTTTGGGTTAGCTCCCTTTCGACTCTTAGTAGCTCTCTCTCTCTCTCTCTCTCTCTCTCTCTCTCTCTCTCTCTCTCTCTCTCTCTCTCTCTCTCTCTCTCTCTTTCTCTCTGATTTAGTTGCATGCAGAATTTCTTCGTTCTCCTTTTTCATCTGGGCCACGTGTTCCACCTCTTGCTGAACACTGCGCTGAATTTCCGTCATGTCATCCTGAAGTTCTGCGTTGCTGCAGGTGTCTTGCTCTTGGTTTTTATTAGTTGATGTCGGGAACATAGGCAGTCTTTGGACTTTGGCGGGCTTTATTGCAGAGAAGATTACGGTCGACCCTTCACATGTTAACTGCACTATTATGTTCCAGGGGAAATAAGCACGTTCTTGTCAATTTAGTGCATGCTGAGAAGCATGTTTCAGAAGCGATACATACACCTGCGGTTTCCCTTTGCTTCAATTAGAAGGGACACAGAATGCAAATAACAAAACCCGTTTGTCGTAGAGATAGAAACTGAGCATTTGCCGTGACTACGAGCAGTTTAACACTAAGGCCATGTCAGTAACACAGGCAACAGTGTGGCTAGAGATAGGCGTTCACTAATGCATGTTTTCTCAGCGACTCCGTGAGTATGCCAAGAAGGGCTGGGCCAGACGGCAATGGTGTAAATCTCTGAGGTGGTCAATACTGACTATTGATTCATTTGTGTGTCAGAGCACTCGGGTGTGAGAGGCAAAGAAGGAGCAGATAAGCTTGTGGATTTGGCTGCTGTGTGGGGTGTGGTGGGTGTGAGAGCAATGGACTGGGTTAATATACTGAACGTCCTTCTAGAGGCAGGGCAAGTAAATAATGCAAGGGATGAATGTGACATTGCAACCTTGACCAGATTGTAAGAACATCAAGCCGAGCTAGATTATATCGCCGCACGGGAAGCCAAAGAAGCGTAGTCAGTCAACACAGAACTGGTGCCGTCAATTGCTACACGCTGAAGAAGATACTGAGAGGAGGACCCGAGCTCTTAACGAGTAGTTCGATGTGCAATGAGGATGATCTGTTGACTGACTAAGTAACTAACTCATTGATAACACAGTCTCAAATAAGTGGATTAGTGCCCGATTTATGGGGGACTATGTGCTGCAGTTAAAAATTGCCGCCCCCCCCCCCCTAACCAATAACTTTAACATGGACATGGAGCGAAGTATGTTGTTTATACTTTATCAACATCTAATTCTCTCGTTTATTGAGTAAGGATTGAGACTGTTCACAATGTCAACGAGTCAGAAAGTGAGACTAGAGAACTAGAGCGTATACAGAATGAAGCTATCTGAGTGATATTGGGATGTACAGGGGATACGCGGCAGTGTGTGAGAGATACATTGTAGCCTAAGTCACAATTGCAGACAGGCTCAAGGTGCTGTGGGTTAAATCATATTTCTAGTGGCTGCAGACATGGAACACCCCCTGCATGAAGCCCTGGACACAGTTAAGGGCCACAGGCTGATCAGAGGGAAATCCTGGATGGCTCAGGCAGAGGACAAAATCAGAGAAGTGTGCATGCTTGAGAACTTTGGAGTGGGTCGGAATGCCAGTAGAAGAGTCAGGCATATGCAGGGTCATAATAATATTGGATGGGGAATTCAGGAATTGGCAGCAGGCTGCATTGGCTGAAAGGTGCCACAATTGATCCACGGCAATTCGCGACCAGGCGATGTACTCATATACACGAATGGCTCTGTGCTAAGAGGTAAAAGAAGTGCCCAGGGGTTTGTGACGAAAGTTGGTGGACGGTGTTTGGTGCAGGAGAGTCTAGCATATATAAACACAACATCTAGCCTGAGAATGAAGGTAGAGGAAGTCACGGCGGCCTTCCGCTGATTGAAAAATCAAACAGTACACACATGTCGTGATGATAACGAATTCACAAAGTATGATAAAGACTGTAGTGACAGACATGCTTCATGCAGAGTAGCAGGCTTCCATTCAACATTTAAAAAAATAGAGAGCATCTTTTGGAACCCTCCCCCCACCACCCCTTTCCAGGACATGCTGGTGTAGCGGGAAACGAACAAGCAGACGGATGGACTGGGTCTGCACCCCTTGGTGGGGTACTGGTGCATGATATGGCAGATGTGGTCGGAGCCATTTTGAATCGTTTGTATAGTGCAGAAGAACAGGTAGACCATCACGGCTTGGAGACAATGGTGCTACAGGAAGTGACAAGAGGGTCTGCCTGACACTCAAAACTCCGAGGAAAGGCCAGACGGATACTGGTACCAATAGCATTGGTGTTCTTCGCTGCCTGTTGCAGATGAGGATGGAACACGTATCGGAATGTCCCGAGTGCGGTTATGCCGGATCTTGACTTAACTGCACTTAGTGTTGCGTACATTTCCCCTATGTGAGTCGAGAGTGATATACCTTTATATGTTTCACACTCTCTTATATTGTCTTTGTTTTTCCATACTGGTACTATTACTGCCCGCTGCCAATCGTCTAGGATGTTTCTATCTTCCCAGACTGTATAAAAGTCTTGTGTATAAATAGCCTGTTTTGGTTTGTGCTCGCTCGCTTTGAACTCGGGCTTATTCCATACAAGGCTACTTATAGTAGCACTGGACTGAGTTTTGAGTGTGAATTAGTTTTACCTATTACCAGTGTCTCTCGCCATCAGGCAATCCCACTCCGACTTCAGAGGCACTTGTAATTTACGTCCCGTAAGCCAAGGACGAGAAGTCAGCAAATTAGTCCATCTGACCGGTGTACGGGTTGAACCCCCTACTTCAGCATCAGCACACCGGATGTTTAAGAACAAGCGCTCTTATCCATTCAGCCATGCTGACCTTTTTAGCCGTTTAATTTATGTTTTCCTATAAGCCTCAATGATGGAATTGCTGCTGAATTTATAAAGGCAGGTGGCCATGCACTACATTTAAAGCTATACGAACTAATAATAAAAATCTGGAGGACAGAAGAATTACCCCATGACTGGAAAGAGTCATTATTGATACCTATCTTTAAGAAAGGAGACAAGATCCAATGTGAAAATTATAGAGGAATATCACTACTGTCCACAAGCTATAAGATACTATCTGCAGTATTACTAAATAGACTAAAACCATATTCAGAAGACATATTAGGCGACTACCAGGCGGGTTTAAGACAAAACAGATCAACAATAGATCAGATATTTATCTTACGACAAATAGCCGAGAAAAATTGGGAATATAAAAGAGATCTCCATAACATCTTTGTGGATTTTAAAAAGGCTTATGATAGTGTCCATAGGAATAGTCTATGGAATGCTATGCAGGAATTTGGAATACCAAGGAAGGTAATCAACATGACCAGACTATGCATGGAAGATACTTATAATATAGTAACATATAAAGGCAGGAAATCAGACCCTTTCCAAATAACATCTGGCTTGAAACAGGGTGATGCACTATCGCCGCTACTCTTCAATCTGGCTCTAGAGAAAGTTGTAAGGAGGGTAAAGGAGGAATGTGATATTGGAGGAACATCCAAGCTGCTTGGTTATGCAGATGATATAGATATTATAGGGGAAAATGAACAAAAGACGTTGGAGACCCCGAGGTAGACCAAGAAGACGGTGGAGAGATAATATATATACAAATCTACAAGCACTTGGAATCAACGACTGGCAAGAGAAGGTCAACCAGAGAGACGAATGGAGACGAATTGTATCTGCAGCAAAGAACCTCAATGGCTCGGAACGCTGAAGAAGAAGAAGAAGAAGAAGAAGAAGAAGAAGAAGAAGAAGAAGAAGAAGAAGAAGAAGAAGAAGAAGAAGAAGAAGAAGAAGAAGAAGAAGAAGAAGAACGAACGAACTAACGAACGAACGAACGAACGAACGAACGAACAGACTTTATTTTCAAAGGGTAACAAATTGGGCACGCAGGCCCGTCTTACATTCGGCCCTTCCAATCACTCATCTTTCTTTCATGAACAGTGCATAGGAAAAAAACATTTTCACATGAATTTTGTAAACATAAACAATGCATATTACTATGTTATGAGACACATCCACCACCCACCCACACATCCCCCATTCACTCCAACTCCCCCACTCAACCACACACACATACAATACATTCCCCCATCCATCCACCACATCCCTACACATCTCCCCACCCACACACACCTCTCACCCACCACACATCCCATCCACCCACACCCCAAGCACACATACATTCAATAACCCACACATCCCCCACCTACACACATCTCCCCACCCACTCACATATCCTTTACCCGTCCCATTTCCCACCAACAATCACTCACCCAATATCCTCCTCCACCCACACACCTCCAACCACCCAACCAAACACACATTCCTCAGCCACACACACATCTCCCCGTCAACTCACATATTCCGCACCTACCCACACACAAATTCCGCACTCACCCACATAATCTCCCATCTCCCCCAGCCCACTCACTTATCCCGAGCCCACACCTACAAACATCCCCCACCATCTCCTAACCTGCACACACTCACCCACCCACATATCCTCTACCCACCCACACATCCTCTACCCACCCATCCCCCAACCAAACATCCCTTAACCACACACCCTTACTCATATACAATCACCCACCCACACATCCTCTACCCAACCACACATCCTCCACCCAACCACACATCCTCCATCCACCCATTCCCCCAGCCACACATCCCTTAACCACACACCCTTACCCATATACACACACATCCCCACCCACGCACAATCTCCCCACCCATACAAACATCCCTCACACACATCCCCACCCACCAACACATTCCCCATTCACAAACACACACCTCCCATCCACGCACACACAACCCATACATTCATCCCCTCACACATCCCTAGACACACGTACTTATCCCTCAACCACTAACACCCACACATCCCTTACCCACTCATCAACACATACATCTCCTATCTACCCACCCACACTCACACATCCCAACCACCCATCTAAGCACACATCCCCCACCCTCACACACATCATTCACCCACCCACAAACCCAACCACACCTTCACCCACCCACACAAACATCATTTATCCACACCCAGCTCCCCTCCCACACAATACCACACCCACACACATCCCAAAGACACATCCCTCACCCACACACACATCTATCCACACATCTCCTACCCATCCACACATCCCCCAACTACAATCACCCTCACTACCCACACATACATCCTCCATCCAGCCACACACACCCCCACC